>ML383940.1:100192-160537 GCA_005239525.1 Nicotiana knightiana
CCGAGCCATCTATTGAAGAACCACCCAGGTTAGAACTGAAATCGGAGGATGCTGAGGTGGTAGAAAAGATACTAGATTTAACCAAGGACATTGATGATACATATTTTGTTGAATCTAGTGTCATTATTGCTGAGGATGTTGGTACTCAGTCCGGCCATTTGTTCACATTGTGCTGGGATGATGATATGCAAATAGAGTTATCCGAACCACCTGATGAGCTGAGGGATAAAGAACAATATGCCTACATTCTTGAATTCTTCCTGCCAGAAAGTAGGGAGTACACATTTCATCGAAAAGCCAAGAAGCGCAGATTATTACATGGTTTTATTGGGCCAGGAAGATTTGTTCCATCACCCCATGAGCATGATCGTAGAGCAGAATCAAAAATTGGGGTTCAATTCATAAGTGCAAAGTGGAGGCATAAAGTGATTCATGCATGTGCTCAAAGGAAAATGCAGGCGAGATCAATGGATAGGATGTCAACACTATTGGACCAGGGAGTTTCTTACACCTTACTTTTATTTCTTGTTTTGTCATTAGGTGATGCACTGAGGACACTGCATGATTTAAGTGTGGGGTGTTGTACATAATTGTTGTGATTTGTTGTATGCATTATTATTAGTAGTTTTAGTTTTTCTTGTTGGTAAGAGTTTTTATTTTTAAAGTAAAAATTTTTAGAAATATGTGGACTCTTCCTGACGATGGATCTCCTAGACAGTATTCTTGAAGGAAGTAAGTCTAAAGAAAAGACCAAAAAGATTTTTTTTTAGGTAGTGTAGTAATTCCCCCTTGGTTTTTCTTTGGACCACGGTTCTTTTCCAAGGGTTTTTAATTGAACCGGGTGTAGGTAGTTTTTAATTTTTAAGAGTAGGAATCACATGGTTAAGGGCTTAATAGGAGCAATATCTCGAAACGTGCTAATGCCTTGAGAATAGTCAGTACTATGGTTGTGACGCTTAGGCTCAATTTTTGACTCCAGGATAAATACCTTAAATCAGGAATTCTTAAGATTCGCTTAACTGCTTTGAATGGAGTGTCGTGATAGATCCAATCCTAAGTGAGTTATGTGCCATGTGTGTGTGAGATTTGTATGTTATTCTGTGCATTGCATTTGATGTCTAGAACTTGCCCTGTGTGTGTGCAAAGCGAAATAGAAGTTTGTTCAGTCTTGGAAGTGATATAGGCATTTCTTTGTTGAGCCAGTGATCTATATTTTACCCACCTAATTGTTTTGTATCGTAGTTAACCCCGTTGAGCCTATAATCCTGTTTCTTTGGCAACCACATTACAAGCCATACCCCTTTTGTTTGAATCGATCATCTATTTGAACCTTGTTACCTCTCGTAAGCACTGAAAATGTGATGAAATATGGAAAAGTTAAAGTGTGGGGTGGTAGTTTGGTTTGTGAGGGGAATAATTGAAATTAGGAGAAAGGTGCACTGTGTTGAAAAGTAAGAGTCACTTGAAAAAAAAAAGAAAAAAAGAGAAAAGAAGAAAACAATAATTAAATAAAATAAACTGTTGTATAGTTGTGAAAGAAAAATATATGTGGTGACTCTTAATGTAAGTGTGCTTAAAGAAGTATGGGGTAATAACATTGATGTGAAGGTGGAGTTTGGCTTATTATGAGTTTGAGGTTGAATGCGAAAGTATATGTATTAATGTGCTTAGGGAGGTGTAGTCACTCTTATATCCAAATGTATCCTACCNATTAAACTATAAGAAATATCCGAGAAAGGATTCACCAACGGGGGAAACCAAACCTTAGACCTTTATTATCATTATTTACATCACATTGTTAGTAATTGCTAGTTTATTATCATTGTCAGTAGAATTAGTAAAACATCACCAAGTTATATTAAAAGGTCTTGAGAGAATTGATTGAGTAAAAGTTGCGTATTCTGACAAATTAATTGATACGTAAATTCCCTGTGGGATCGATTCTGGGCGTAATACCCCGGATTATACTTGCAACTCCCGCTTAGTCTTTTATTAGATATAGTTGAGCGTGATCACATAAATACTATCTAATTAACTCTGTTTACTGCCTGACCAGCATGTCTAGGTTTCATTCTTCTTTTTTGTTACTTTAGCCAGCATATTTACTTGAATTCATGTTTACTTCCTTCAACTAGCATGCTCGTTTTAGTATCTCAGACTCCTAATTTATCTGATTAACCCCAATTGGCATGACTAATTCTGTGTAGTAGACCCCTGTCATCATCATGACTATTCCTGCATTCTGCCTCTATGCTTTACTGCCTATTACCACTTTAACTTCAAGTATGATTTCCCTATTAAGACTCTGAGTCAGTAGTTTGTGTTCTAATGCTATGAATTTGGTTGTTGGTTGTCAATCAGCCCCTGCTTGTTATTTGTACTTGTTGTTCAAAACGCGCTTCTTCTTATTATCCTTATGTGTTCCTGTTTCAAGTGTCTTGTGTTCCCAACCCCTGCTCCCTTTTGTGTAACTGTTTGTACACCTAGAACTAATTGACAAAATGAAGTTGAATCTGGGCAATGTGATGCTTTTGTGACCATGTTGTTGTTTGTTGAACCTTCCTTCAAAAGGTTTTCAACATGTTTTCCCTCCTGATATGTTTTTCGTAAACTATTGCTACTCCTGAAGTATTTTCACTCCTGAAGATTTTACCTCTATATTGTCTTCCAAAAAGTCATCTCAACTATGTCAAGCACCCTCACTTCTACTCTTAGATTACTTAAGCTTTGCCCCTCCAGTGTGTGTACTGCCTAGGAATCCATGAGATTCCTTCGAACTCTGACACACTGGGGTTGTCTCTTCCACACTGCACAAAAACTATTTTCTTTAAAGGATCCTTGATGTGATCATTGCCTGGGGTCCCTGAGGCCCTTGGGTACTTTGATGCACCAGGATACCCTATTGGGCACTATGAGTTATTGGTACTTTGGATTTGGTTGAAGGCCTGACCCTCCAGGTTTACTTTTGGGCCTATCCAGGCTCCCTATAGTATAACAGTTTCATTTCTGAAATTCATTCAATTTTGGCCTGTAATAATAATTCTTGTAAAACAGATATTGGGGATATTAGTAAAATGGGAGGGACCTTTATATATTCTTTGTGGGGAAATCAGGTAGAAATCATGCTCTTAGGATTGTTGTGATTATGTATGCATTAGAAACCATGCTTATAAGATTGTTTTGTGCACTAGAAAACATGCTTATAGGTGCATCATATCATTCGTCCTCAACTTCCGCTTTTCAGAGTTCTGCATATTCATGTCTGCTTAGAAATCCTGTCACTAGGTTGTTATTAATTCTGCCTAAACTCATGATCATTCTCTTATGTTCATTAGAAACCATGCTTTAGGACTTTTATTGCACTCGCATAAATACCACGCCTATGTTTAGATAGTATAAAAAGCAGTCCCAACACTTAGATATCATGCTTATAGAGATAAATGTATAAAATCAGTTTTGTAATGTTCAACTCCTAGACATCATGTTTATAGGACATCTCGGATCCTCTCCTAGGCAAGCCTGTAGGATAATTGAAATCTTGCGAATTTTAAAACTATGCCTTGCTTATTTGTGAACTGCCTAGATTCAACATATTCTAACACAAACTGATTAGGTTTCTACCACTTCGCCTTAACACAATGTTGCATATTCTCTGGTTGTCATGCTCACCTAGATACCCTGTTCTAGGACCTTTCTGAAACATCTGAAATCTTGTTGTTTGAGAGGTGCTAATTATCTGTTTATTTGTGGAGCTAACATGAGCCCCTTAATTGTTCTTTTATTTGACAGTCCTATAAGTTATTTGTTGTTGCTTAGATTTTATCCTTTTAAGCACTTTAGGAGAGTCTAGAACTGCTTTAATTAGAGGTATTAAATACCTCCAGGGCCATAAGGAAAGGGACGGGTAATGCACACCTAGAGTACATTTAATTAGAATCGCTTATATAAACCACCAAGCGGAGGGTAATTGGGTAGTAAAGGATACAATTCCATGTGCACTAATGCTACGTGTAATCCCTCTAGTTGAGGAAGGTTTACCGAGTATTGCACAGATGTGATCCTATAAGCTAATAAACCTAGGACCTGTTTATTACCGTGTCTTTTTTAATCCATATGTGTGCTTAAACATCTTTACTTGCTTAATGACTAATTCACCAAAAGTGAGTTTGGCCGGGATCCACTGTTGTGGACCTCGAGGGGTGCCTAACACCTTCCTCTCGAGGTAATTTCAACCCCTTACCCAATCTCTGGTAATGTAAGCTGGTTTCATGAGTTACTTGAATTAGGTGCCCTAACACACCTTAAATCCGTTAGGTGGCGACTCTTCAATTTCCATACCCCTTTCCCAAAAAAGGAAAAGAGTTGTCCCAAAATATCGAAACCCGATTCCGCGAGGAAAAATGGGGCGTGACAGCATGGCGACTCTGCTGGGGATTTTAGGCTTTTACCATAACAAACTTGCTTTTTGTATAATTGGTCTTAAGCATGCTTCTTTTTTGTTAATACGTGCGTACCCTTTCCCTTTCCCCTTATGTGAATTTAATTGCCCGTTTTGAGCATTTATGATTTCCTTTACTGCATAAACTGACTTATTTCTTTGTTTTCCTTTCTTAAACGTCTTTCAATTATTAAATACCGCATTTATTATTTCCTTAACGTGCAAATACATGACAACATGATATTTACTTTTGCATAAATCATGCTCAACATCATATTCCACTCGTGTGTAATCAATCATATAACAATGCTTGATAAGTGGTTGCGCTCTTCCTATATATCACCCTTTAAATTCAGAAAGGCTTATTTGCGGTAAAACTAGTCGATCAGCGGTGCAATCAACGGTTCCGTGCCTTTCCCCCTCAAGTTGTCCGCTTGAGGTTACCAGTCTAGACCCCATAGCAACCTTACTCTAATTATAATTGTACATGCATCATGGTCAAACCTAGCCGGGTTAATCTGTTGTCCACATAATAACCCTTTAGGACAAACCTTATCCAAAGTCCACCGGGGTTTCCATAATCCAAACGGACTCAACCACGTTTTGTGCATTAATTTTGGAGAACTAAATGCCAATATGCTAATCATGGATATATAACTAGTCGAATCTAGATAGGGAAAGGGCCTAACCTTATTTGTTTTGCAGAAAATGAGGCACGAAGTCCCAGGTTCGGCGTGATCCAAAATATGCCAAGAAGATCAAGCCTGAGGAAGGTCCTTCCGGGACCAAGTAGATTAGGTTTATTTGCTTTTCCAAATGTAATAAGGCCAAGTACTAGTAGTGACTTATCTTTTATTATCTTAGTGTCGTTTTGGGATTCGTCTATTTTTTATATTAATGAAATGAGGCATTTATTGGCAGCTAAGTCCTCCAAAACAATTTTTCGCTAGGCCTACCTCGGGCACAACGAGGCTCCCAAAATAGGACGTGAATTTACATTCCGCAATATGTGTTTAAGTATTGCAAATATTCTTTTCAGAACTCTTACTGACTTGGCTACTTTTGTTTCTCTTTCTTTGTTGGATTATTCCCATTCCCCCAAAGGTTGGTTCATGCATACTGGCATCATCAGCTTATCATACTAGATCCAGGGGCCCTCCACCTTCTTCTCCTCCAAGTCCACCAAAATGAAAAGGGAAATCAAAGATGGATGATTTGAACGGAACCAGAAAAGACAACAACACACATGTTGAACATGCAGAAGCTTCTGATGGCTGAGGTACTCAGGCCCCAAATGATGTGGTATCACGACTTGAGCAGAAAATACTAGAACTCCAGGGTGAGCTCGAGCAGGTCTGGAGCTTAGCAAATCTATCCCTACACTTAATATCCCAGATTTCAACCATTCAAATACTCAGAACCCTGCACCACCGCAAAACACACCTAGCAAGCGCCTACAAAACCCTCGCGAACCTCACCATTACACAAGCCTACCACAGAATCAAATTATCCCTCCACAATATCAGCAAAACACCTACCATACTCCACAAAATGCCCCACCAATCATTCCCGAACCCCATAACTCCACCAATGATCACTATTATACCAAAACTCCCGGTCACCAAAACAACCCTATATACGTGGAAACCCTACCTCACTCCACTCAGCCCGCATCCTATGCACCAGAATCCTCTGAGAAGGACCTGCTCATTAAGAACCTGGCTGAAGAGCTCAAGAAGTTGACAAGTTAGGTTCAAGACATCGAAGGAGGCAAAGGGATAAAAGGTCTGAACTATAAAGATCTATGCATACAGCCAGATGTAGAACTGCCAGAGAATTACAAACCTCCCAAGTTCGAAATGTTTGACGGAACAAGTGATCCCAAGGTTCACTTGAGTACTTACTGTGACAAGCTTGTAGGGGTCGGAAAGGATGGAAGGATCTGAATGAAGCGTTTCATGAGGAGTCTTACAGGAGATGCTTTATCCTGATACATCAGCCAGGATCCTACGAAGTAGTCCAATTGGGTGAGTATGGCGTCTGACTTCATGGACAGATTCAGGTTAAACATAGAGAATGCGCTGGATGTCTTCTACATTCAGAACTTAGAAGAAACCAACCGAGAACTTCCGTGAGTATGCCACTCGTTGGAGGTCAGAAGCAGCCAAAGTCAGGCCGACATTGGACGAGGAGCAGATGAACAATTTCTTTGTCAGAGCACAGGATCTGCAATACTATGAAAGATTGATGGGTATTGAAAACAACAAGTTCTCGGATATTATCAAACTCGGAGAAAGTATTGAAGAGGGCATTAAAAGCGGTATGGTAACAAACATTGAGGCATTGCAAGCCACAAACAAAACACTACGGTCAGGGGGTATATCAAAGAAGAAAGATGCGGGAACAGTAATGGTCGCCCAAGGACCCAAAACTCCACTTGTATACCAAACTTCCCCACTTACATACCAAAAACCTCCACCCACATATCAACCATCACCTCTCAGATATTCCCAACCAGCCACTGCTTATCACACATATAATTCCCAACCCTCTCACTTTCAGTCACCTCCAACTCGTCCAAATTACCTAAAACCTCGGCCTAACTTTGACCGCAGAACACCTAAACAATACACTGCCATGGCCGAACCCATTGACCAGCTGTATGAAAGGCTGAAGGTTGGTGGCTACGTCATTCTTATCCCTGCTGCGATTGTGGAGAATTCATCCTAATGGGTCAACCCAAATAAGACCCGTGCATATCATTCTGGCATGAAAGGGCACACCATTGACGAGTGCCGAATGCTGAAGGATAAGATCCAAACCTTGGTTGATGATAAGGTCATTCAGGCCAAAGAAGCTACACCCAACGTCCACAACAACCCCCTCCCAGATCATAGGGGTGAAGGTATTAATGTGATACAGACCGATGAGGAATGGGATCCCGAGGGATCAATTGGACTTATCAAAGAGGGTGACAATCCTAAGAAACCCGAAGTCACGCTCAATCCTATTATAGTACAAATACGACCGCCAGTGGAGGTTGAGGTAGCTGCATCAATTCCATTTGAAGTTGAGATAGCACCCTCCGCAGCTGCGCATGTTTCATTCGAAGTGGAAGTAGCCACACATTTCACAGTGACACTGTCAACCACACCGCCTTTCGACACCAAGGATGTACCCTGGGATTATGTGGCCAAAGCTAGAAGAAGAGTAAAGATCAAAATAGAAGAATTTGCCGATGCTCAAGGAATGACCAGAACAGGAAGAGTCTATACACCAGAGCATTTGGGAGAATCCAGTAAGCAGGCTTCTAACAGACCGCCCGTTATTGAAGCAGGCCCGAATGACCTTTGGAGGAAAGTGCAAATAAGGGAGTATTCATCCACCGATCATTTGGACAAGACTCCTGCTTAGATATCTATCCTGTCACTGCTATAGAATTCATAAGTATACAAGAATGCTCCCTTAAAGGTGTTAAGTGAGGCATATGTACCTAACAACATCACTGCCGGGGAAATGGCCAATATGGTAGGATAGGGGCTGGAAAGTCACAAAATCACCATCCATGAGGACGAGCTGCCACCCGAGGGTTTGAATCATAACAGGTCAT
This sequence comes from Nicotiana knightiana, assembly GCA_005239525.1. Classification (NCBI taxonomy): domain Eukaryota; kingdom Viridiplantae; phylum Streptophyta; class Magnoliopsida; order Solanales; family Solanaceae; genus Nicotiana; species Nicotiana knightiana. Next base: position 108,241 of record ML383940.1, read on the forward strand.
TGCACATTACCGTGCAATGTGAGGACAATTTCATTGCCAGAATTCTGATAGATGGGGGATCCAGTCTCAATATTTGCCAATTGACAACACTGAAGAGGTTGGGCAAAGGCCTGTATGAAATACGATAAGGGACTATAAATGTGAAGGCATTTGACGGGTCGCAGGGAGATACCATTGGAGAGATAAATCATTGTCTACAGATGGGGCCTACATGGTTTGATATCGAGTTCCATGTGCTGGATATATCTGCATCATACAATCTGTTGTTGGGACGACCCTGGATACATGCTATTGGGGCTGTAGCGTCAACTTTGCATCAGGCAGTGAAGTTCGAGTGGAACCACAAAGAAGTTATTATCCATGGAGACGGGAGCAACCCTATTTACACCCGTCAGACCATCTCGGTGGTTGAAAATAAAAGAAAGCTAGGTGGAGAGACTTATCATCACATTGAGAGGGTAAACGCGATCAAGAAAGATAAGCGGTAGAGTAGCAAGATAGAAAGTTTGCTAGCCAGGAAAGGATATGAACCCGGCAACGGTCTTGGCAAAAATCTTCAGGGTATCTCAAAACCAATACAGCTAAAGCGCAAAGGTACCAATTTTTGACTAGGATATCAATACACCTAACAAGAGTTTCAAGACTAGTCACCACCATGGCGTGGTCCTTACTATCCGCTTGAGTAGCCTATATCGCACCTGAATCAGACTTTCCAGCAGACCGACATCATGTGGGGATCAGAGAGGAAGAAGCATTTGCCGCCTTGAGGAACCTGTTCTTGGAAGATGAGGACATGGATTGTTGTGTAATGTTTGAAGAGGAGAAAGAGGAAGGACCTACCATCAGAGCTGTGGAGAGAGGATCATTCCTCAAGAATTAGACTGTCAGATCATCCATGGCCCGACACGTCCTATGCTACCAAGGCTGAACAACATTATTTATTTTGTTTCTGAAAAAAAAATGATTTCCCTTTTTGGCATTCTGTTTTAAATAATATTTCCAATGTCCCAAAAATGTTGTTTTTGAGAAATCGCATTTGTTTGATGCTTTAATTGAATTGATGATTACCATTACCATTTCTCTCTCATATCTTTTTCTATACAGCATTACTATTTCCTATCTCGATGAATTGACAACGGTGACGTGTAATGAGGCAACGCAACAAAAGGATATTGATTAGGAAGAAGAGGATGTCATACCCGAGGAAATTGTCAGGGAAGTGGAGGACTTTGAGAACAAGCCTAAGTCCAACCTGGACGAGACTAAAATAATCAACTCAGGAGATTCCAAAACTGTCAAGGAGACCCGCATCAGCATTCACTTGTCGCCTTCAGAGAAAGAGGAGTACACTCGGTTCCTAAAGGAATATGAGGATGTATTTGCATGGTCGTACGAAGACATGACCGAATTAAGCACATATATTGTGGCTCACAAGTTGCCCACAAACCCAATGTGTCCACCAGTGAAGCAGAAACTCAGGAAATTCAAGCCTGATATGAGTCTGAAAATCAAAGAGGAAGTTATTAAGCAAATTAAGGCCAAGGTCCTCAAGGTAGTGGAATACCCAACCTGGTTAGCCAACATCGTGCCAGTACCGAAGAAGGATGGGAAGGTTAGAATCTGTGTCGATTATCGAGATCTCAACAGAGCCAGCCTAAATGATGATTTCCCACTTCCAAACATACTCATCTTAATCAACAGTTGTGCCAAACATTAACTCTAGTCCTTCGTAAATTGTTGCGCTGATTACCACCAGATTTGGATGGATGAGGAAGATGCTGAGAAGAACACTTTTATTACACCATGGGGGGTATACTGTTACAAGATGATGTCGTTCGGCCTAAATAACGTTGGGGCCACCTATATGAGGGCCATGACTACTATCTTTAATGACATGATACATAAAGAGATTGAGGTGTATGTGGACGACGTCATCATTAAATCCAAGAAGGCCACGGATCATATAGCAGACTTGAGGAAATTCTTCTACATACTGCGTAAGAACAACCTGAAGTTAAACCCCGCAAAATGTGCATTCGGGGTTCCTGCCGAAAAGTTATTGGGATTCACTGTCAGCGGATGAGGGATAGATTGGGATCAAAAATATGCCAAGAAGATCAAGCTTGAGGAAGGTCCTTCCGGGACCAAGTAGATTAGGTTTTTTTTTTTTCAAATGTAATAAGGCCAAGTGCTAGTAGTGACTTATCTTTTATTATCTTAGTGTCGTTTTGGGATTCGTCTGTTTTTTTATATTAATGAAATGAGGCATTTATTGGAATCTAAGTTCTCCAAAAAAAGTTGTCGCTAGGCTTACCTCGGGCATTACGAGGCTACCGAAATAGGAAGTGAATTTACATTCCGCAATATGTGTTTAAGTATTGCAAATATTCTTTTCAGAACTCTTACTGACTTGGCTACTTTTTGTTTCTCTTTCTTTCTTTTGATTATTGCCATTCCCCAAAGGTTGGTTCATGCATATTGGCATCATCAGCTTATCATACTAGATCCAGGAGCCATCCACCTTCTCCTACTCCAAGTCCATCAAAAGACAAAGGGAAGGCAAAGATGGATGATTTGAACGGCACCAGAAAAGACAACAACACACAAGTTGAACATGCAGAAGCTTCTGATGGCGAGGTACTAGGCCCCAAATGATGTGGTATCACGACTTGAGCAGAAAATACTAGAATTCCAGGGTGAGCTCGAGCAGGTCCGGAGCTTAGCAAATCTATCTGTACACTTAATATCCCAGATGTCAACCATTAAAACACTCAGAACCCCGCACCACCGCAAAACACACCCAGCAAGCGCCTACAAAACCCTTGCGAACCTCGCCATTACACAAACCCACCATGGAATCAAACTATCCCTCCACAATATCAGCAAAACACCTAACATACTCCACAAAATGCCCCACTAATCATTACCAAACCCCATAAATCCACCAATGATCACTATTATACCCAAACTCCCGGTCACCAAAACAACCCTATATACGTGGAAACCCTACCTCACTCCACTCAGTCTGCATCCTATGCACCAGAATCCTCTAAGAAGGACCTGCTCATTAAGAACCTGGCTGAAGAGCTCAAGAAGTTGACAAGTCCGGTTCAAGACGTCGAAGGAGGAAAAGGGATAGAAGGTCTGAACTATGAAGACCTATGCATACAGCCAGATGTAGAACTTCCAGATAATTACAAACCTCCCAAGTTCGAAATGTTTGACGGAACAAGTGATCCCAGGGTTCACCTGAGGAATTATTGTGACAAGCTTGTAGGAGTCGGAAAGGATGAAAGGATCCAAATGAAGCCTTTCATGAGGAGTCTTACAGGCAATGCTTTATTCTGGTACATCAGCCAGGATCCTAAGAAGTAGTCCAATTGGGTGAGTATGGCATCTGACTCCATGGACAGATTCAGGTTTAACACAAAGAATGCGCCGGATGTCTTCTACATTTTGAACTTAGAAGAAACCCACTCATTGGAGGTCAGAAGCAGCCAAAGACAGGTCGACATTAGACGAGGAGCAGATGAACAAGTTCTTCGTTAGAGCACAGGATCCGTAGTACTATGAAAGATAGATGGTTATTGAAAATAACAAGTTCTCTGATATCATTAAACTCGGAGAAAGTATTGAAGAGGGCATTAAAAACGGTATGGTGACAAACTTTGAGGCATTGCAGGCCACAAACAAAGCACTGCAGTCAAGGGGTATATCAAAGAAGAAGATGCGGGAACAGTAATGGTCGTCCAAGGACCAAAACTCCACTTGTATATAATACTTCCCCACTTACATACCAAGCACCTCCACCCACATATCAACCATCACCTATTAGATATTTCCAACCAACCACTGCTTATCACACATATAATTCCCAACCCTCTCACTTTCAGTCACCTCCAACTCATCCAAACTACCCAAGACCTCAGCCTAACTTTGACCGCAGACCACCTAAACAATACACTGCCATGGCCGAACCAATTGACCAGCTGTATGAAAGGATGAAGGATGCTGGCTACGTCACTCCTATCCCTGCTGCGACCATGGAGAATTCATCCTAATGGGTCAACCCAAATAAGACCTGTGCATATCATTCTGGCATGAAAGTGCACATCATTGACGAGTGCTGAACGCTGAAGGATAAGATCCAAACCTTGGTTGATAATAAGGTCATTCAGGCCAAAGAAGCTACACCTAACGTCCGCAACAACACCCTCCCAGATCATAGGGGTGAAGGTATTAATGTGATAGATACCGATAAGAAATGGGATCCCGAGGGATCAATTGGACTTATCAAAGAGGGTGACAATCCTAAGAAACCCGCAGTCACGCTCAATCCTATTATAGTAAAAATACGGTCACCAGTGGAGGTTGAGATAGCTGCATCAGTTCCATTTGAAGTTGAGATAGCACCCCCCGCAGCTACGCATGTTCCATTCGAAGTGGAAGTAGCCACGCCTTTCGCAGTGACAGTGTCAACCACACCGCCTTTCGACACCAAGGATGTACCCTGGGATTATGTGGCCAAAGCTAGAAGAAGAGGAAAGATCAAAATAGAAGAATCTGGCGATGCTTAAGGAATGACCAGAACAGGAAGAGTCTATACACCAGAGCATTTGGGAGAATCCACTAAGCAGGCTTCTAATAGACCGCCCATTATTGAAACCGACCCGGATGACCTTCTGAGGAAAGTGCAAATAAGGGAGTATTCAGCCACCGATCATTTGGACAAGACTCGTGCTCAGATATCTATCCTGCACTGCTACAGAATTCATAAGTGCACAAGAATGCTCCCTTAAAGGTGTTAAGTGAGGCATATGTACCTAACAACATCACTGGTGGGGAAATGGCCAATATGGTGGGATAGGTGCTGGAAAGTCACAAAATCACCAATCACGAGGACGAGCTGCCACCCGAGGGTTTGAATCATAACAGAGCATTACACATTACCGTGCAATGTGAGGACAATTTCATTGCCAGAATTCTAATAGATGGGGGATCCAATCTCAATATTTGCCAATTGACAACACTGAAGAGGTTGGGCAAAGGCCTGTATGAAATACGATAAGGGACTATGAATGTGAAGGCATTTGATGGGTCGCGGGGACATATCATTGGAGAGATCAATCATTGTCTACAGATGGAACCTACATGGTTTGATGTCGAGTTCCATGTGCTGGATATATCTGCATCATACAATCTGTTGTTGTGACGACCCTGGATACATGTCGTTGGGGCTGTAGCGTCAACTTTGCATCAGGCAGTGAAGTTCGAGTGGAACCACCAAGAAGTTATTATCCATAGAGACGGGAGCAACTCTATTTACACCCGTCAGACCATCTCGGTGGTTGAAAAGAAAAGAAAGCTAGGTGGAGAGAATTATCATCACATTGAAAGGGTAAACGCGATCAAGAAAGATAAGTGGTAGAGTAGCAAGATAGAAAGTTTGCTAGCCTGGAGAGGATATGAACCCGGCAAGGGTCTTGGCAAAAATCTTCAAGGTATCTCAAAACCAATATAGCTAAAGCGCAACGGTAACACTTTTTTACTAGGATATCAATACACCTAACAAGAGTTTCAAGACTGGTCACCACCATGGCGTGGTCCTTACTATCTGCTTGAGTAGCCTATACCGCACTTGAATCAGACTTTCCAGCAGACCGATATCATGCGGGGATCAGAGGAGGAAGAAGCATTTGCCGCCTTGAGGAACCTATTCCTGGAAGATGAGGACATGGATTGTTGTGTAATTTTTGAAGAGGAGAAGGAGGAAGGACCTACCATCAGAGCTGTGGAGAAAGGATCATTCCTCAAGAATTGGACTGTCAAATCATCCATGGCCCGACGCGTCCTAGGGTAGCAAGGCTGAACAACATTATTTATTTTGTTTCCGAAAAAAAATGATTTCCCTTTTTGGCATTCTGTTTTAAATAATATTTCCAATGTTCCAAAAATGTTGTTTTTGAGAAATCGCATTTGTTTGATGTTTTAATTGAATTGATGATTACCATTACCATTTCTCTCTCATATCTTTATCTATACAGCATTACTATTTCCTATCTCGATAAACCGGCAATGGTGACATGTAATGAGGCAACGCAACAAAAGGATATTGATTAAGAAGAAGAGGATGTCATACCCGAGGAAATTGTCAGGGAAGTGGAGGACTTTGAGAACAAGCCTAATTCCAACCTGGACGAGACTAAAATAATCAACTCAGGAGATTTCGAAACTTTCAAGGAGACCCGGATCAGCATTCACTTGTCGCCGTTAGAGAAAGAGGAGTACACTCGGTTCCTGAAGGAATATGAGGATGTATTTGCATGGTCGTACAACGACATGACCGGATTAAGCACATATATTGTGGCTCACAGGTTGCCCAAAAACCCAATGTGTCCACCAGTGAAGCAGAAACTCAGGTAATTCAAGCCTGATATGAGTCTGAAAATCAAAGAGGAAGTTATTAAGCAAATTAAGGCCAAGGTCCTCAGGGTAGTGGAATACCCAACCTGGTTAGCCAACATCGTGCTGGTATCGAAGAAGGATGGGAAGGTTAGAATCTGTGTCGATTATCGAGATCTCAACAGAGCCAGCTTAAAGGATGATTTCCCACTTCCAAACATACACATCTTAATCGAAAGTTGTGCCAGACATTAACTCTAGTCCTTCGTAAATTGTTTCGTCGGTTACCATCAGATTTGGATGGATGAGGAAGACGCTGAGAAGATCGCTTTCATTACACCATGGGGGTATACTGTTACAAGATGATGTCATTCGGCCTAAATAACATTGGGCCCACCTACATGAGGGCCATGACTACTATCTTTCATGATATGACACATAAAGAGATTGAGGTGTATGTGGATGATGTCATCATTAAATCCAAGAAGGCCACGGATCATATAGCAGAATTGAGGAAATTCTTTGACGAACTGAGGAAGTACAACCTGAAGTTAAACCCCGCAAAATGTGCATTCGGGGTTCTTGCCGGAAAGTTATTGGGATTCATCGCTAGCCGCCGAGGGATAGAATTGGATCCGTCAAAAGTCAAAGCCATACAAGAGCTACCACCACCAAAGAGTAAGAAGTATGTAATGAGTTTCCTGGGGAAGGCTAAACTACATCAGCCGATTCATACCCCAATCCACAGTTATATGTGAGCTAATTTTCAAGATGTTGAAGAAGGATGATGTAACTAGATGGACCGAATATTGTCAAAAGGCTTTTGACAAGATCAATGAGTACTTTTGAACATTACCAGTCTTGGTCCAGCCAGATCCAGGTAGACCATTTCTACTCTACCTTTCAGTACTAGATGGAGCTTTCGGCTGCGTTCTGGGGTAAAACAATGATAAAGGGAGAAAATAACAAGCCATCTACTACCTGAGTAAGAAGTTTACCCCCCACGAGGCACGGTACTCTTTACTGGAGCATACCTGTTGCGCTTTAACCTGGATAGCTCAGAAGCTGAGGCATTACTTCTGTGCCTATACAACATTATATCGAGAATGGATCCTTTGAAGTATATCTTTCAAAACCTATGCCCACTGGCAAGATGGCTAAATGGAAAATCCTGATGAGAAAATTCGACATTGTCTATGTAACTCAGAAAGCAGTCAAATGACAGGCACTGACAGATCTTCTTGCTGAAAACCCTGTGGAAGGAGAATACGAACCCCTGAAAATGTATTTTCCCGATAAAGAGGTACTATTCGTGGGAGAAGACATTGTTGAGTCCTATGGTGGTTGGAGAATGCTATTTGACGGAGTGGCGAATTTCAAAGGAGTCCACATTGGAGCCGTTTTGGTATCGAAAATTGGTCAGCACTATCCGGTATCTGCGAAACTCAGATTCCCCTGCACCAACAACATGGCGTAATACGAGGCTTGCCTATTAGGACTCAACATGTCCGTTGACATGAACATTCAGGAGCTGCTGGTGATCGGTGGTTAAGATTTGCTTGTGCACCAGGTACAAGGAGAATGGGCAACCAAGAATTCCAAAATATTACCATATCTGCACCACGTGCAGGAATTGAGAAAAAGGTTCACAAAGATAGAGTTTCAACATGTTCCCAGAATTCAGAATGAATTTGTCGATGCATTGGCCACTTTTTCATCAATGATACAACATCCAGACAAGAACTTCATTGATCCTATCCCAATAAGGATCCATAGTCAGCCGACATATTATGCTCATGTTGAAGAAGAAACAGACGAGAAACCTTGGTTCCACGACATCAAAAGGTATCTGAGAAAAGGATAATACTCGGAGCGTGCAAACCATACTCAGAAATGCACGCTTCAGAGATTGTCCAACAATTTCTTCCACGGTGGAGGAACCCTATATAGAAGAACTCTTGATTTTGGATTATTTAGGTGTGTCGACACGAAAGAAGCTTCTAAGTTGCTAGAAGATATACATGTCGGAACTTGCATCCCGCATATGAATGACTTTGTCTTGGCCAAGAAGATACTCAAGGCCGGGTATTTCTGGGTGTCCATGGAGACAGATTGCATCCGATATGTTCAAAAATGCTACCAATGTTGCAGATATGATAAAAGTGCTGCCGAATGAGCTCAATACAACAAACTCGCCTTGGCCATTCGCCGCCTGGGGAATGGATAGAATTGGTCTAATCGAGCCCACCGCCTCAAATGGGCATCAGTTCATCTTGGTAGCTATTGATTACTTCACCAAATGGGTCGAAGCAGCATCTTACAAAGCAGTGACTAAGAAGGTTGTGGAAGATTTTGTCCGCGACCGGATTGTTTGTCTGTTCGGAGTTCTAGAATCCATCATCACTGACAATACCGCCAATCCCAATAGTGATCTGATGAAAGCCATGTGCGAGACTATCAAAATCAAGCACAAGAATTTCACAACATACAGACCTCAAATGAATGGAGCCGTAGAAGCCGCCAACAAAAATATCAAGAAGATACTGAGGAAAATGGTAGAGAATCACAAACAGTGGCACGAGAAACTACCATTCACCTTACTGGGATATTGTACGACAATCTGCACATCAATAGGGGCAACACCCTATTTGCAGGTTTATGGTACTGAAGCCGTTATTCCCGCCGAAGTAGAGATTCCTTCCTTGAGGATCATACAAGAAGCTGAGCTCAGCGACGCAGAATGGATAAAGAGTCATTAGGAGCAGCTAGCCCTCATAGATGAAAAAAGGATGAATGCGATATGTCACAGACAACTTTATCAGAACAGGATGTCCAGAGCCTTCAACAAAAGAGTCGAGCCGAGACAGTTCACACCGGGGCAGCTGGTGTTGAAGAATATCTTTCCGCATCAGGATGAAGCCAAAGGGAAATTCTCTCTCAATTGGAAAGGTCCTTACATGGTTCATAGAGTATTGACAGGGGGAGCCCTCATACTCGCAGACATGGACAGAGAAGTATGGCCAAAGCCAATCAATTCAGATGCAGTTTAGCGATATTATGTGTAACTGTTTATGTTTTCCACATATGATGTATTTGAACTACGCTCGACCTGATTCCCGTTTAAGAGGGGATACGTAGGCAACCCTGTGGATTCGGTTATCAATAAAAATTTTATTTTCCCCCACCATCATAAATTGGGGCAGAATTTTGAGGAGGACCCTCAAAATTCTGAAGCAAGTTCAGCCGATCATAGCATATACAACAGTCTGAAATGTTTGTCCGTCTAACTTGGGAAAAATTTTGAGGAAGACCCTCAAAATTCTATGGCAGGAGAAGTCGCAATGTCTCGGATTGTGTCACAGTCACTGGTTCATCTAACCAATTTTCTAAAAAAAAATAAACATATTTTTTATTATGACTTTGAAAACTACGCATGCTTGCTTTTGAAATAAATCTGTTTAGCAAACGCTACCCCCAATGATTTGAACAGGATCTTCAGACCGAGCAAAGCAAGTCAAGCAAGCCGACGGAGGCACGAACCGACCTCCCCCTTACAAGAACTCACGATTTTTCTTTGAATGCAGGAACAAGGAATATGCACGCCTCGAAATCACAACCTTCATAACAACAACGATACCGAATCCACTTCCAGCTAAGAAATACTCTGCTATGACTTAATATTTATTCTATTTGCATGAGACTAAGATCTATCTCAATCTTGCATGAGGCTAAGCCCTGCCTCCATATTTGCATAAGGCTAAGCGTTGCCTTCTCTTTGCATGAGACTAAGCTCTGTCTCAATCTTGCATGAGGCTAAGCCCTGCCTCCATATTTGCATAAGGCTAAGCGTTTCCTTCCCTTTGCATGAGACTAAGCTCTGTCTCAATTTTGCATGAGGCTAAGCCCTGCCTCCATATTTGCATAAGGCTAAGCGTTGCCTTCTCTTTGCATGAGACTAAGCTCTGTATCAATCTTGCATGAGGCTAAGACTTGCCACCATATTTGCATAAGGCTAAGCGTTGACTTTCCTTTGCATGAGACTAAGCTCTGTCTCAATCTTGTATGAGGTTAAGCCCTGCCTCCATATTTGCGTAAGGCTAAGAACTGCCTTCATATTTGCATAAGGCTAAGCACTGGCTTCAATTCTTCACGAGGCTAAGCCATGCCTCTATATTTGCATAAGGCTAAGCGTTGCCTTCCCTTTGCATGAGACTAAGCTTTGTCTCAATAGTGCATGAGGCTAAGCCCTGCCTCCATATTTGCATAAGGCTAAGCGTTGCCTTCAATTACGTATAAGGCTAAGCATTGTCTTCAATTCTACATGAGACTAAACCCTGCCTCCATATTTGCATAAGGATAAACACTGCCTTCAATTCTGCATAAGGCTAAGCACTGCGTTTATATTTGCATAAAGCTAAGCACTGCCTTCAATTCTGCATGAGGCTAAGCACTGCCTTCAATTCTGCATAAGGCTAAGCCCTGCCTCCATATTTGCATAAGGCTAAGCACTGCCTTCAATTCTGCATGAGGCTAACCCCTGCCTCCATATTTGCATAAGGCTAAGCACTGCCTTCAATTCTGCATGAGGCTAACCCCTGCCTCCATATTTGCATAAGGCTAAGCACTGCCTTCAATTCTGCATGAGGCTAACCCCTGCCTCCATATTTGCATAAGGCTAAGCACTACCTTCAATTTTTCATAAGGCTAAGCATTGCCTTCATATTTTCACAAGGCTAAGCACTACCTTCAATTCTGCATAAGGCTAAGCACTGCCTCCAATTTTCATAAGGCCAAGCATTGCCTTCACCTTGCACGAGACTAAGCACTGTCTCTCTAGCATTACCTATTCTTCTCTTTCGGGCTAAGCTCTGCCCTCAAATTCATACAAGACTAAGCCCAGCCTTGTCGCTTCTAGCATCATGTCTTTGCATATCATGGGCTGAAATATCGCCAATTTGTCCGAGGGAGTCATAGTCTGAAGGCACCATCCTCATAGCCAGAAGACGCCATGTTATGGCCTGAGGATCTCTCAAACTTGCATATCATTATTCAAAGGTATCATGGTTCGGAGGCATCATTTTCATGGCCCGAGAACACCATTTCATGGCCTGCGATTCCCTCGCTGAATAATTCATAGCCCTGGACATCATTTTCTAAGGACGTCATCCTCAACCGTCCAAAGACAATTCTCATGGTCTGAAGGGAATCTGCATCATGTTTAAATTTCCGCACAAATATATGCTCGTAGTATCTCTTTACTTGCAGGTGACCCGATAAGACACCGTTACCCCATTAGGAGCAATCTCGCTCCAATTCCTTCAAATTATCTCAAACATGACCGCTCACCATAACCATTTTTTCACCTATTCCAAAATCTCGTGTCTGTTCTTGTGGTTACTTCATTGGTACATTCTGCCGATGAATCCAGAACTACACACGGCCTGATTCCTGTAAGACCAGGGATATGTAGGTAGCTCAGAAACCAGACTGCGGCCTGAATCTCTCAAACCATCTCACTCAATCAAAATTGGCCACCATATCTTTACCCGACAACTCTTTTCATCCTTCCCGGGTAAAGAGGGGCAACTATTGATACCCAATTTTTCCCTATACTATTTTCAAAATTGCATACATACCTTCAAAACTATGCATTAACATCAATTAACATTTTCCCATAATTTCTGCATTTTAAAGGATTTTAATTAACTTATCCAGTATTTTTATTTATATAAATAATTACTAACTGCATTACAAATGAATTTATAGCAATTTCATGGTTTAATTTTGCTATTAACATTTATATTAAGCTTAAATTATTTCACAAATAGCCACATTTACAGTTCTTAGGTTATAATTGATATAACTTTGGAATTATAACTCATGCATGCACTATTACATTATTTTGCCAAAAAATAGCTTGGTGTATTTTAAAATATTGAGTAATTATTTTAAAGCATTTCTATGCATGAAAATTATCTTTTATGATCGATTAATTATTTTTATAAAATATTTTTTTATCAATTATTTGGGTATTTAACAAATAGTCCTTTTTATTTCAGACTTAACCCTTTTGAAACCCGCCCAAAACCCCTTAGTCCCAATCTGCATACACCCGACCCAATAACCCCATTTAATCATGGTTGTTGATCATTTTGATCAACGGTTCACGATTAAACATACCTTAATTAATCCCTAACTAACCCTAAACCCTCCCATTTCTCTTCGATCGTCGTCACTCATTTCCCCAACCCCTCCAGTTCTCTCTCAACCTACCCTACCCCTACTCTTGACGGCGAGAAGATCCCTTATATGGTGTTTTCGTGCATTCTCCTACCACCACTGGTCTCCTATACTCCATGGCTCTTCGATTTCATGGGTCCTTGAGATGGTTGTTCTGGTTAGAAACTTGTTTACCGGCTTGTCTCAGGCCATTTTCGTTTGTAAGTAAGGATTTCCTCTTATTTTTATTACGAATCCATGGGTTTTTGACTGATTCTGTTCATCTCCACTATTTTCTGAAAATCCTAGTTTCGATATTGTCGATTCTTCTCAGATCTTTATAAATCTGAGGCGATTCGAATGTTATTAGGTGTTTTCCTTTAAAATCTCTTGTTTTAATTAACTATTTCGATTTTTAATCACTCTTTCTAAAACTAGGGTTCATCCCAGACTTTGCTTCAAATATTTTTCTAACTTCTCAATGTTTAATTAATTGTTTCTTCATCATCTTAACTAATTTTTTCATGAATTTCAAACCCTAGACGATTCTGTGTGATATGCTGATTTCTTTTCGATATATTTGGTTATTTCTGCGATGCCAATCATATTCATTTATTCCATCTCTTTGATTCAAATGTTTTCCCTGTTAAAACCATTATTCTTTGGGATTTTTACCGTAACTGATCCCTATTACTGGTGCGCACCTGATTTTCTTGTTAATCCTGTATTTCTGTGAGGTTTTACTTAGTCGATTTCTATTTAGAGAATCTGAGTAATTCTTGCCCATAAAATCAGTGTTTTTTGAAGATTTTTTTACTGATTATTTCCTATTAATTATCCTGTTATAATTTGTGTGTTGAAACTTCTCCTTATTTGTGACATGTTTCCCTATTTTACTTGTCTTAATTAGTTATTAGTATGGTTTTGGGATTTTTTACTGACTCTTTATATGGCATAATTTTGGATTCTTTGCCTTAATTAAACCTCCTGTTGTGACCGTTAATTGATTACTCCAAATTAAGGGGTCTCTTTCGGATTTCTCTATAGGAATTAATTCCTTAATTGGCTAATTGATTTTATTCGATTACCCTTGTTTTACGAACTGTGATTTCCTCTTTACCTTATTTGTTTTACCTCACTAAGTGCTATATATATGCTTCTATTCTGATTCTTCAAGACACGGACAATAGTTCAATCACACACACACAAACTTTCTCTCATCTCTCTTTCTCCTACTTGTGCTCATTGCTTGTCTAGCCGGCTGAAAGCCAAGGCTAGACTGTGGAACCCTACCTACTTTACTTTCTTCTTTGCTTCCTTAACTGGCATGTTCCTATCACAATGTCATTTTGAGATTCAAATCTATGTGCTCATTGTTGCTTTGCTTCTATTAAGGCTGTGTCTTTCTATACTAGCATAACTACTGTCTAATTAACTTTGCTTACTGCCTGACCAACATGTCTAGGTTTCATTCTTCTTGTTTGTTACTTTAGCCAGCATATTTACTTTAATTCTTGTTTACTTCCTTCAACTAGCATGCTTATTTTAGTATCTCAGACTCCTAGTTTATCTGATTAACCCCAATTGGCATGACTAATTCTGTGTAGTAGACCCCTGTCCTCATCATGACTATTCATGCATTTTGTCTCTATGCTTTACTATTTATTATCACTTTAGCTTCAAGTATGATTTCCCTGTTAAGACTCTAAGTCAGTAGTTTGTGTTCTAATGCTATGAATTTGGTTGTTGGTTGTCAATCAACCCCTGCTTGTTCTGTGTACTTGTTGTTCAAAATACGCTCCTTCTTACCATCCTTATGTGCTCCTGTTTCAAGTATCTTGTGTTCCCAACCCCTGCTCCCTTTTGTGTAACTGTTTGTACACCTAGAATTAATTGACAAACTGAAGTTGAATCTGGGCAATGTGATGCTTTTGTGACCATGTTGTTGTTTGCTGAACCTTCCTTCAAAAGGTTTTCAACATGTTTTCCCTCCTGATATGTTTTTCCTAAGCTATTGTTACTCATGAAGTATTTTCACTCCTAAAGATTTTACCTCTATACTGTCTTCCAAAAATTCATCTCAACTACGTCAAGCACTCTTACTTCTACTCTTAGATTACTTAAGTTCTGCCCCTCCAGTGTCTGTACTGCCTAGGAATCCATGAGATTCCTCCAAACTCTGACACACTGCATAAAAACTATTTTCTTTAAAGGATCCTTGGTGTGAGCATTGCCCGGGTCCCTGAGGCCCTTGGGAACTTTGACGCACCAGGATACCCTATTGGGCACTATGTGATATTGGTACTTTGGATTTTGTTGAAGGCCTGACCCTCCAGGTTTACTTTTGGGCCTATCAAGGCTCCCTATAGTATAACAGTTTCATTTATGAAAAATTCATTCATTCTTAGCTTGTAATAATAATTCTTGTAAAACATATATTGGGGATATTAGTAAAATGGGAGGGACCTTTATATATGCTTTGTAGGGAAATCGGGTAGAAATCATACTCCTAGGATCGTTGTGATTATGATGAATTAGAAACCATGCTTATAAGATTGTTTTGTGCACTAGAAAACATGCTTATAGGTGCATCATATCATTCGTCCTCAACTTCCGATTTCCAGAGTTCTGCATATTCATGTCTGCTTAGAAATCCTATCACTAGGTTGTTATTAATTCTGCCTAAAATCATGATCATTCTCTATGTGCATTAGAAACCATGCTTTAAGACTTTTATTACACTCGCATAAATACCACGCCTATGTCTAGATAGTATAAAAAGTAGTACCAACACCTAGATATCATGCTTATAGAGATAAATGTATTAAATCAGTTCTGTAATATTCATCACCTAGACAACATGTTTATGGGACATCTCGGATCCATGCCTAGGCAAGCCTGTAGGATAATTGAAATCTTGTGAATTATAGAACTATGCCTTGCTTATTTGTGAACTGCCCAGATTCAACATATTCTTAAATCAGTAGGCAAACTGATTAGGTTTCTACCACTTCGCCTTAACACAATGCTGCATATTCTCTGCTTGTCATGCTCACCAAGATACCCTATTCTAGGACCTTTCTGAAACATCTGAAATCTTGTTGTTTGAGACGTGATAATTATCTGTTTATTTGTGGAGGTAAACATGAGCCCCTTAATTGTTCTTTTATTTGACAGTCCTATATAATATTTGTTGTCGCTTAGATTGTATCATTTTAAGCACTTTAGGAGAGTCTAGAACTCCTTTAATTAGAGGTCTTAAACACCTCTAGGTCCATAAGGAAAGGGACGGGTAATGCACGCCTAGAGTACGTTTAATTAGAATCGCTTATATAAACCACCAAGGGGAGGATAATTAGGTAGTAAAGGATATGATTCCCTGTGCACTAATGCTACGTTTAACCCCTCTAGTTAAGGAAGGTTTACCGAGTATTGCACAGATGTGATCCTATAGGCCAATAAACCTAGGACCCATTTATTCCCGTGTCTTTTTTAATACATATGTGTGCTTAAACTGCTTTACTTGCTTAATGACTAATTCACCAAAAGTGAGTTTGGCTGGGACCCGCCGTTGTGGACCTCGAGGGGTGCCTAACACCTTCCCCTCGAGGTAATTTCAAGCCCTTACCCAATCTCTGGTAATCTAAGCCGGTTTCATGAGTTACTTGCATTAGGTGCCCTAACGCACCTTAAATCCGTTAGGTGGCGACTCTTCAATTTCCATACCCCTTTCCCAAAAAAGGAAAAGAGTTTTCCCAAAATATCGAAACCCGATTCCGCGAGGAAAAAGGGGGCACGACACATACCTGAACCAATTATCTTGACAATCCCTCCAACATACGTTGATTGCGACAAAACATGTAACGGCGGATTGAAGTAGGAAAAAATCCGTATGATATTCTTGAGAAAGGTTGCACCGTGCTCTCTTAATATTTGAAATTCACGTTGCACTTTTATAAGAATTCCCTTGAGAATTCCATCCGTTCCAGCAAGCCTAAGTATTTCCTTCTTAAATGATATATGACCATCTCTTATCTTTACAAGCATAGAAAGCAAGAGAACAAATTACTAACAAACCTTCAAACTAATAAGAAGTCTAAAAGGTCATGAAGTAGTCATATGACCCTTGCTAACGTTACCACTCTCCAAATTTGCCACCTTGTATGTGACTTTAATAGTCACCATTCCTTAATGCAAGGCTGCCACGTTGATTGTTATCCATTTCCTACAATTAACCACCAATCATCTTAATTAAGTGTTAATCTCCCACTAAAATTAATAATTACCCGATTACCACATAATTAAGAATTATCTCGAATTACTTATAATACTACTCACTTTAAACACACCTTATACATCTTACTATCATGGTCATGTGGTACATTGTATGACACTAATCCATAAATATCGGGTATTTTAGCTCGGGCCGTATTTTATCCCAAAATGTCAAACTTCAACGAAAATTCATTTTTTTCGATTTTCTTACCCCTTCACCTTCCCGAATTTGCTCAGCACTTGTTTGAAATAGCATAATGTTTATAATCTCCAAATAATCTTGTCCTTGAATCTGAGGTCAATTATCTTACGATAATTTCACATATAATACTATAGGATGTAACATCGTCATAATATAATGTTATGGAGCGTAACATCATCGTAATGTAATACTGCATGGCGTAACATCATCGTAATATAATACTGCAGGGCGTAACATCAACATAATACTACAGGGTGTAACACATGTACCCTAGAGTAGTGTGTCCAGGTTGAACAGGTCCTTGAGGTTATAATAGTGCAGTCGGATGTCCCAGTTCGGCCCGAGGTTAGGGAAACAGTATCTGAGGAGGAGAAGATCATGCTCGAGAGGTACAAGAAGTACCGCCTTCCTACTTTCAGCGACCTAGCTTCAGAGGATGCACATGGTTTTCTTGAGGAGTGCCATTGTATCCTCCGTACTATGGGTATTATGAAGTCGAGTACGGTTGCTTTCACTACGTTCCTGCTTAAGGGAGAGACTTATCAGTGGTTGCTAGCATATGAGTTGGGTAGCCCGGTCGAGCCAACTTCCCTCACCTGGGCTCAGTTCTCAGAGATGTTCATGAGGGGGTTTGTTCCCCAGAGCCTTCGGGATACATGGTTCTTAGAGTTTGAGAAGTTGCGCCAGTGTGCTATGACCGTATCAGATGTTGTCAGGTTCAATAAGTTGTCCAGACATGCACCTGCATTAGTTTCTGTCGTCAGAGAGCGAGTCCGTCGATTTATTGAGGGGCTCAACCACAATATTAGATTTAGCATGGCTCGAGAGTTGGAGACTGATACCCCATACCAGTAGGTTGTGGAGATCACTCGGAGATTGTAGGGTATGTGGGGCCGGGAGAGAGAAGAGAGGGAGGCCAAGAGGCCTCGAGATTCTGGCACATATAGTGGTGCGCGTTCCCTAGTTGCAGCTCGTCATGGTAGAGTCTATGTGAGTCGTCCTGTTCATTCAGCATTTCCAGCTTCCAGCAGTATTTCAGCCACTCCCAAGTATCAGGTTACGCATTATGCACTGCCACTGTCTAGTGCACCTCCTGTATGTGGTGCTTTCAGTGGTGAGTGCAGCCGACCAGGCCTGAGCCAGTCTCAGCAGCCACGTCCTCCGAGAGCTTGTTTTGAGTGTGGTGACACTCGTTATATGGTGAGGGACTTCCCCAGACTCAGGAGGGGTGCACCTCCATAGGCTACTCAGGATCCACGTATTCCAAAGGGGCCCCATACTTCTGAGTCCGTGGTTACCACACCAGTTGCCACTCCACCTACACAGCCAGCTAGAGGTGGAGGTCGGGTGGGTAAAGGTTGCCCTAGAGAAGGAGGCCACGCCAGATGTTATGCTCTTCCGACTAGGATGGAGGTGGTTGCATCCGACTCGGTTATCACAGGTATTGTTCCAGTTTGTCATAGAGATGCATCAATCTTATTTGATCCGGGCTCCACTTATTCCTATGTATCATCTTAATTTGATACATATAATAGGTATATCCCGTGATTCTCTGAGTTCTCTTGTCTATATGTCCACGCTTGTGGGAGACTCCATTGTTGTTAACCGTGTGTATCAGTCGTGTTTAGTTGTTCTTGATGGTTTTGAGACCAGAGCTGACATGTTGTTTCTCACTATGGTAGATTTTAATGTTCTTTTGGGCATGGACTGGTTGTCGCCCTATCATGCTATCCTTGATTGTCAGGCCAAGATGGTGACTTTGTCTATGCCATGTTTGCTGCGGTTAGAGTGGAGAGGTACTTTAGATTATGTTCCTCGTATGGTGGTGTCCTTCCTAAAGGCATAGTGGATGGTTGGGAAGGGATATGATGAGTATCTGGCCTATGTGAGGGATGTTAGTGTTGATACTCCTACCGTCGAGTCAGCTCCGATAGTGAGAGACTATCCAGATGTATTTCCAGTGGATCTTCCGGGTATGCCGCTCGATAGGGATATTGATTTTGGTATTGATTTATTGCCGGGCACTCAACCCATTTCCATTCCACCATACTATATATCCCCAACGGAGTTGAAGAGTTAAAGGAGCCGTTGCAAGAGTTGTTTGATAAGGGATTCATTCGGCCTATGTGTCACCTTGGGGGTGCTCTGGTCTTGTTTGTAAAGAAGAAGGATGTTTTTATGCGCATGCGCATTGATTTCGACAGTTGAACAAGGTTATAGTGAAGAATCGGTATCCATTGCCACGCATTAATGACCTATTTGATCAGATACAGGGTTCCAGAGTGTTCTCAAAGATTGATTTGCTGTCAGGCTATCATCAGTTGAAGATTCGGGAGCCGGATATTCCGAAGACTGCCTTCAGGACTCGGTATGGTCATTACCAGTTCCTTGTGATGTCATTTGGGATGCCCAACCACTACTAAAAAATTAGGTTTTAGTGACGGACAAATTATGTAGCTAAATAGAAAAATCCTTCGCTAATCTCATTTAGTGATGGATTAGCAACGGATTATCAAGAAATTCTGCTAGCTATGAGCGTTATAGCGACAGATTAGCGATGATGTTCGTAGCTATTTCCAGTTTTTTTATAGTGAACGCCCCAACATCATTCATGCACTTGATGAATAGTGTATTCCAGCCCTATCTTGACTCATTAGTCATCTTATTTATTGACGACATCTTGGTGTACTCCCGGAGCCGGGAGGATCATGAGCAACACCTGAGGACCGTGCTCTAGATCCTGAGAGAAAAGAAGTTGCATGCAAAATTTGCAAAGTGTGAATTCTGGCTTGATTTAGTAGCGTTTTTGGGTCATGTAATGTCAAGTGAGGGGATCAAGGTAGATTCGAAGAATATTGAATTAGTGCACAGTTGGCCCAGACCGTCTTCAGCTACTGAGATCCGCAATTTTCTTGGATTGGCAGGGTATTATCGTCGTTTCTTAGAGGGTTTCTCATCTATTGCAGAACCTATGACCAGATTGGCCCAGAAGGGTGCTCCGTTTTGGTGGACTGAGGAGAGTGATGAGAGATTTCAAAAGCTCAATACTGCTTTGACTATAACCCCTATGTTGGTGTTGCCTATGGGTTCGGGGTCTTACACTGTGTACTATGATGCGTCGTGCGCTGGCCTCAGCACGATGTTGATGAAAGGCGTTAGGGTGATTACCTACGCATCTAGACAACTGAAGGTGCATGAGAAGAACTATCTTGTCCACGACCTTGAGTTAGTAGCTATTGTTCATGCCTTGAAGATTTGGCGGCACTATTTGTACGGTGTCCCTTGTGAGGTCTATACCGACCACCGCTATCTACAACATTTGTTCAAACAAAAGGATGTTAACTTGCGGAAACGGAGATGGTTAGAGTAACTTAAGGAATATGATATTACCAATCTATATCATCTCTGAAAGGCAAATGTGGTGGCCAATGCCTTGAGTCGTAAGGCGGAGATCTTAGGCAGTTTAGCATATCTACCGGCAACGGAGAGGCCATTAGCATTGGATGTTCAGGACTTGGCCAACCAGTTTGTTAGATTGGATGTTTTGGAGTCGAGCCGAGTTTTGGCTTGTGTGGTTTCTCGGTCTTCTCTTTATGATCATAGTAGAGAGCGTAAGTATGACGACCCCCATTTTCTTGTCCTCAAGGACACATTTCAGAGCGGCGATTCCAAGGAGGTCACTATTCAGGATGACGGTGTGTAACGGATACATAGCAGACTATGTGTGCCCAATGTAGATGGTTTGTCTGAGTTGATTCTTCATGAGGCCCACAGTTTGTGGTACTCCATTCATCTGGGTGCCGCTAAGATTCATGACATGAGGCAACACTATTGGTGGATGAGGATGAGCAATGGCATAGTGGAGTATGTAGCTCGGTGCCTAAATTGTCAGCAGGTGAAGTATGAGCATCATCGGCTAGGTGGATTTCTTTAGAGGCTGGAGATTCCAGAGTGGAAATGGGAGCGGGTTACTATGAATTTTGTGTTGGACTCCCACAGACTCAGAAGAAGTTCGATGCAGTATGGGTGATTATGGATAGGTTGACCAAGTTGGCTCATTTCATTCCAGTGGTGAATACTTATTCTTCAGAGCAGCTGGCTCAGGTTTATATTCACGAGATTATCCGACTTCATGGAGTGCCGGTATCCATCATCTCTAACTGAGGTACGCATTTTACATAGCGATTCTGGAGGGCCGTACAACGAGAGTTGGACACGCGAGTTGAGTTGAGCACACCATTCTGATGTGTGGCTATAATTCATGATTTAACACATTATGTGCTTCGCATTTTACGTGCTTTAATGATAAAAATACACTTTGTTTGAGAGTAATGGAGTTCATTTTATGTGTAGGTGAAGTAGAGATTGAAGCCGAGCTAAATGGATGCTTAAACGTCAAAAGTGCGCATGAAAATGGTGAAAAGGAGAAGCCAGGCAAAAGCCAGCTCGACCGGGCTTTATCCTGGTGAGGCCAGCCAAAAACCAGGCCAGACCAGGCTTTAGCCTGCGAGGCCAGCTTAAAGCCAGGGTCCAGATCCGACTTTCCAAGTATTAAACACTTTCCCGGAGCAACTAGGAGTGGCTTACATGTTTAGGGCTTATTCCAGACATATAAATAGACCCAAAAACACAACTTTGAAGGACTTTTGTCATTGGAGACAAGAGGAGATAGTGGAACACTACTCGGGAGTTCAAAATATTGATTTTTACATCCCTTATTCCTTACTCTGTAATTTAATATGAAATTTACTTTATATTTGATTACTATGAGTATGAGGAGCTAAACTCCTAATATATGGTTTTGATGGAACCTATTGAAGGATTAAATTCTCGTTATGTTAATATAGATTTTCCATAGCTTTCTCTCTATTTGTTCAACTATATGCTTGTTGTTGTTGATTGAAGGGACCTTAATTAGATGTGCCAATTTAGTATGTATTACTCGAGAGAGAGAGAGTGCATATTTAGGTAGTTATTGAACAACATCACTCCCGACCTATATGAGGGATCAATAACGAAGGGTTTAAAGGTGGGATTAGGGATAACGAAACCTTGGGTGCGATCTAAGTGAGCTGTAATTAAAGATAGCTAGCATAAATTAGGAGAGTATGTCTAGTATATTGTCGTAATTACTCGGGAGAGATTTACGGCAGTCAGAGTGCTCATGATCGATGGAGAAGTTTAGGAAAATTTATACCAAACATAACGGGAAGGGATTCCAACAATAGGGGAAATCATAACCTTAGATCATTCCATTATTATTTACAACCCGTTCTTAGTTAGCTCTTAGTTACTATAGATTCATTAAGTAATAGTTAGTAGAAAACCAACCATTTGTTAATTAAATATATGTGGAAGTTGATTACGTGGAATTTTGTGAGTCTGATAACAGTAATTGATAGGTTAATTCCATGTGGGATTCCACTCTAGAGTTAATATTCGAAATATATTTGCAGCGACCGCTTAGTCCTTTTTATAAGGCATAGTTGGGCGTGATTAAATTTTGGCGTCGTTGCCGGGGAATTTAACGGTGTTATCAATTACAGTTAAAAGAAGTGCAAAAATTCTTAGTGTAGTCAATTTTCTTCACTTTCCATCAACTACATTGAAATTTTAACGTTTGTAATCTTGAGGGTGTTACAGGTGCATGCCTAGAAACTCCTCAAGAACTGGTGAAGTGTTTGAAACATTATCGGATCTTGATAAAGTTTTCAAGGCCTTGAATCGGGCAAACAGGAAAATCAAAAAACAACAAAACTCAACTGAACAACTTGCACCAGACATGGAAGATCTGGTAAACAACAGAGATAATGGGGATAACGTGGAGGACTCAAATGAGCAGGTGGTGGAGCCTCTTGTGGCAGAGGCTGTTTTATATGATTGGGCACAACCCACAATAGACAATTTAGCCACCGTGATTGTAGTACCGCAGATACAGGCTGATTCATTCCAAATCACAAACAATATGCTGCATTTGTTGCAAAATAAGGAACTATTCTCGGGGTCATACATTGAAGATCCTCAACAACACTTAAAGAATTTCCTGTCAATCTGTCAAACACAAAGACAACACAATGTGATTCCGGAAGCAATAAAGCTATTGTTGTTTCCATTCTCTGTGACAGGAGCAGCTAAAACTTGGCTCAATTCACTCCCCATAAATTCCATCACTACTTGGGAGGAATTAGTCAAGCAATTTGTGAACAAATTTCATCCACCCAACAAGACCACTCAGTAAATTGATGAGATCTTGAGCTTCAGAAAGAAACCAACGGAAACATTGCAAGAGACGTGGGAAAGATTCAAAGGGCTGCTGGTTTTATGTCCACACCATGGTATTCCTGAGCAGATTTTGAGGCAGAGGTTCTACATGGGTCTAGCGGATAGTGTGAAGGCTAATGTTGATACTTTAGCCGGTGGAGGATTCTTGATTAAAACATTCAGAGAGAGAAAGATCCTGCTCGACAAAATGGCACAGAATTCGGGATGGACCACCAGAAACGCTCCCATCACTCATGTGGTCCACTCTTTGGCTTTAGATCCAGCTAACTCTATATATGAAAATATGGCCACATTAATGACACAAATGAGCATCCTCACTAAAAAGGTTGAAGAATCAGGTCAAAAACAGCAGGTGCACATAGTCGACACAACCAATGGGGGCTTATGTACATCTTGCATTAGTCATCCATTTGGTGGCACGTGGAGTGCTGAAGGTGATCACCAACACTATCCAGAAAACATGAATTATGTGTCCAACTATGGGGGACAGAGACCAGTTGGTCAGAGTTGGAGTCAGCAGAATCAACAATGCAGATCAGCCCCACAGCAGCACAATAATAACAGTAATATGGGGTACATGCGACCACAAAGCAATATGGTGCCTTACCAAAGGCAACAAGGCTACAAAAATCAGAATCAGCAGCAGGGTTATCATCCACCTCAACAGCAACATAATGGGAGACAAGAAGATGGGTTCGCTAGACTCGAGGGAATGATGCAACAAGTGATTGGGTACAATGCAAAAATAACTGAAAGAGTAGACTCACACGAGTCAGATATAAAGAATATTGAAGTCTAATTGGGTCAGATTTCGATGGCTCTGAATAATCGTCCTCATGGGACATTACCGGAAGACTACAGATAAATCCAAATGAGCAGGGCCCGAAACAGCTAATGGCAATGAGTCTACATAATGGTAGAGACCTAGACTTGGAGCAAGAGATAGCTCGCGAAAGCATACCTACTGAGACACTTGTGCAAGTGCCCATTGAGACAGATGATTCAACAGGGTTGACTGAGGTGACAGTACAACATGCCTAGGAAGATGCCAGCAAAGAAAAAAGAGGCTGAGAACGAGGTTGAGACATCACAGGAACCGGTGGCGGAGGCAGCGCCTGGACAAGAGAAAACCAAATCACAAGAAAGAAACGACCTCCAACACCATTCCCACAGAGATTGGCCAAATATCAAAAAGATGAGCAATGTAAGAAGTTCTTGGAGATGTTGAAGCAAATTCAGATAAATATTCCATTGATTGATGCTTTACAGGAAATGCCTTATGCGAAAATGATTAAGGACTTGATGTCCCGCAAGTTTGACTTCCAAGACTTGGCCATAGTTACTCTAACTCAGACTTGCAGTGTTGTTGTGACGAGACCCGTTGCTGAGAAGTTGTCTGACCCGGGGAGTTTCACAATTCCTTGCACTATAGGTAACTTTGCATTTGTTAAGCACTGTGTGATTTGGGGGCAAGCATAAATCTTATGCCCCTGGCTATCTATAAAAGGCTCGAGATTGGAAGAGCTAGGCCCACGTCCATGTTATTGCAGCTGGCTGACCGGACAATAAAGAGGCACTCTGGTATCCTTGATGATGTGTTGGTGCAGGTTGGGAAATTTGTGTTTCCATCAGATTTTGTTATTCTGGATTGTCGAGTTGATGAGGAAATTCCCATAATTTTGGGAAGGCTATTTTGTCCACGGGGAGAGCTCTAATTGACTGCAAAACTGGAGAGCTCAAGATGAGATTAAATGATGAGGAAATAACATTCAACGTGCAGAAATCTATGAGGCGACCAAGTGAATTCGCCAATTGCTCTTTAATAGATGCCATGGATTTAATCTTGGAAGAGGATGATGAGACTTTGAACATTGAGGATCCTCTAGCAGCTTGCTTCATGAACCTAGATGAGGTTAATGGTGAAGAATTGGCGGAATGGGTGCTCGCTCTTGAGGGCAAAGGTTTTTGGAAGAGACTGTTCGAATTTGAGCCCCTGCACTTAGAGGAAAGGGAAACTCCCCCAGCCAAGCCATCATAGAAGAACCACCAAAGTTGGAGTTGAAGCCACTGCCCACCCATCTCATGTATGCATTCTTCGGACCTAACTCCACATTACCTGTTATTATCTCATCTAGTTTGTTAGATATGCAGGCAGAACAACTTTTACAGGTGCTGACAGAGGGCAAGACTGCAATAGGTCGGACCATGGCAGATATCAAGGGGATCAACCCGGCCTTATGTGTACATAAAATTATACTGGAAGATGGGCACAAACCTTCCATAGGAACACCAAAGAAGGCTGAACCCCAATATGAAGGAAGTGGTGAAGAAAGAAATTATTAAGTGGTTAGATGCGAGAATTATATTCCCCATCTCTGACAGCAACTAGGTTAGCTCAGTGCAATGTGTGCCAAAGAAGGGTGTAATAACGGAGGTGAAAAATGATAATAATGAATTGATCTCTACACGAACTGTCACAGGCTGGCGAATCTGTATAGATTACAGAAAGTTGAACTTGGCCACCCGGAAAGACCACTTCCCACTTCCATTCATTGATCAGATGTTAGACAGACTGGCATGGAGGTCCCATTTTTGTTTTCTGGATGGGTCCTCAGGGTACAATCAGATCTTTATTGCACTAGAGGATAGAGAGAAGACCTCATTCACCTGCCCCTATAGGATTTTTACTTTTCGGAGAATGTCATTTGACCTATGCAACGCACTTGCCACATTCCAAAGGTGCATGATGGCCATCTTCACAGACATGGTAGAAGAAATAATGGAGGTTTTCATGGATGATTTCTCAGTAGTGGGAAATTCATTCGATGACTGCCTTAAAAATCTAAAGAGAGTGTTGAAAAGGTGTACAGAGACTAATCTGGTACTAAACTGGGAGAAGTGTCATTTTATGGTACAAGAGGGTATAGTCTTGGGACACTTGGTATTAAGCAAGGGCATTGAGGTGGATTGCATGAAATTTGATGTGATAGCAAAACTTCCACCACCCACATCCGTCAAACCAATCAGAAGTTTCCTTGGGCATGCCAGTTTTTATTGGAGATTTATAAAAGACTTTTCAAAAATTGCTAACCCTTTGTGTAAATTGCTAGAAAAAGATCACCATTTTGTGTTTTCTGATTATTGCAGGGTAGCATTCGAGGAATTGAAAAAGAGACTAATCACAGCACCTATGATTGTTTCCCCCGACTGGAAACAACCATTCGAGCTAATATGTGATGCAAGTGACTATGCAGTGGGAGCAGTGCTAGGACAACAGAAAGATAAAATCATGCACCCAATTTACTATGCAGGTAGAGCGTTGAGTGGATACCAACTAAACTACACTGTGACTGAAAAGGAGATGTTGGCAGTAATGTTAGTGTTTGACAAGTTCAGATCGTACCTGATAGGATCCGAGGTAATTGTTTATACTCATCATGTTGCTCTCAGATACATAATCGATAAGAAAGAGTCAAAGTCACGCCTGATTCGTTGGGTGCTGCTGCTACAAGAGTTCGACTTAGAAATTCGTGACCGAAAGGGCATGGAAAATCAAGTCGCTGATCACGTATCGCGACTGGAAGGAACTGAAAAAGCAGTTGAGGTAGAAGAGATTCTGGAAACCTTTACAGATGATCAGTTACTCGCCACGAGCCTTGAGGAAGTGCCATTGTATGCAGACATTGCAAACTACCTGGCGAGCGGTATAGTTCCCTATGACCTTTCCTCTATGCAAAAGAAAAAGTTTTACCGTGATTGCCGCATGTATTATTGGGATGAACCTTATCTATTTTAGATTTGTGTTGACAATATGATCCGGAGGTGTGTCCTCGAGATAGATTAATCCTCTGTTTTGCAGGCATGTCACGCATCGGCATATGGTGGACAAATCGGAGGAGTCAGGACAACCGCGAAAGTTTTAGAAGCAGGTTTCTACTGGCCAACTGTGTTTAAGGATGCATTATGGTTCAAGGGTTGTGCCAGCGAACCGGGAACATTTCCTGTCCCCATGAGATGCCCATGAACCCAATTCAGGAGGTTGAGGTGTTCGACGTGTGGGGTATAGACTTCATGGGTCCCTTCGTCAGTTCATATGGAAATATGTACATATTAGTTATTGTAGACTACGTGTCCAAATGGGTGGAAGTTGTAGCACTCCCCACCAATGATGCAAGGGTGGTGATTGGGTTTTTGAAGAAGAACATATTCACCAGTTTCGGCACCCCAAGGGCCATAATTAGTGACGGAGGCACTCGTTTCTGTAATTAAGCCTTCGAGAAATTTCTAGAGAAGTACGATGTATGCCACAAGGCGGCAACTCCATATCATCCTCAGACAAGTGAGCAAGTAGAAGTGTCGAACAGAGCGATAAAGAGTGTGTTAACCAAAACCGTGAATGCCACAAGAACAAACTGGGCGAAAAAGTTAGATGATGCACTCTGGGTGTATAGAACTGCTTCCAAAACACCAATTGGTATGTCACCATACAAGTAGGTGTTTGGGAAGGCCTGTCACTTGCAGGTGGAATTAGAGCATAGAGCTTGGTGGGCGGTGAAACAGTTGAATCTAGACATGGACGCTGCGGGAACGAATAGAGTCACAGAGTTGCATGAACTGGATGAGTTCCGCTATCTTGATTTCGGGAGCACAAGATTGTAAAAAGAGAGAATGAAGAGGTTTCATGACAAGAAAATTATGAGCGGAATTTCAAACCCGGAGATATGGTATTGCTTTACAATTCAAGATTAAGGCTATTTTCGAGTAAACTAAATTCACGATGGTCTGGACCATTTTGTGTGGTTGAAGTGCTCCCAACAAGTGATGTAGAGATTGCAGCAGAAAATGACTCTCGCACATTCAGAGTCAATGGGCACAAGTTAAAACATTACGTGGGCATGGATCAAGCAAAGAAAGTATCAGTGACCCATTTTATCGAGTCTCAGATGTTATGCGAGCCTTAAATGCGCTTATCTACGTGCCGCGACGTTAAATTAGGCGTTGCATGGGAGGCAACCCATTTGAATGTTGTAATCATCGTGCCACGACTTTAACTAAGGCACTTGTTAGGAGGCAACCCAATTCGTAGTTAAATTTTAGTGTAGTTAGACTTTTTTTTTTGTTTATTTATAAGTAATAACAAGTTTGCAGGTGCGTTTGGGCGAAGCGAGCAGTATTTAACTGTCACGGGAAGCCGGGATAAAGCCGGGGTCGACCAATCCTTAGGCTGGCGATGCCTGGCTAAAGCCGGGGTCAACCAGGCCTTAGGCTGGCGACGCTTGGCTAACGCTAGGGTCAACCAAGCTTTAGGCTGGCGACGCCCAACTACAGGGTCGACCAGGCCTTAGGCCGGCGACGCCTGGCTAACGCCAGGTAAGTGAATCTTCAGCCCTTTTAAGTGTTTTCCCCCTCATTTGGTCGAATTAAACCTCACAAAAACATCCTCACACACTAAAAACACTCTAAAGCAGACCCTACCCACACTCACACCAAAATCACAAGAACACAAACACATTGCACAAATAACCATCCGAATTCTATCTCACCCACACATAATCCCCATCACATTAACATCCATTTGAGGTCAAGCTTAATTTTTCTAGTTGTTCACACTCATCCTAATTCTCAAGCATCCTACTCCTCACAAGCTTCAAAGGTATGATTATATCTCTTCCCTTTTGTAATTTCGGATTGGGTATAGGTAACGAGAGATGGTTGTTCTTCATGGGTATGTGTCATTCATGGCCATATTGTGTTTGTGTGCCCCAATACCCTAAACTCCTTAGGAATGGTGCTGAAATTATGAAAATATATGGTAATATGGAACCCCCAAGCCGATTTGGGAGGATGAGGCATTCCCTCAATTCCAAAAGAAATCCCATGATACTAGTGTCCCGGACTAGGCATTCCCTCAATGTCATTACGAGTCCCTAATTGGAGCCCGAGTCTCCGGGATGAAACACTAGTATCATGTAATCACGCACCACATTAAAATTTTAAGTGTGGGGTGGCTCACGGGAAGCCCATGTGATTGCAGTTATGATCCAATGTTAAGACAAATCTGAGGTGAAGTCTGAGTAACCTCGGCAAAGTGGAAAAGATTATGTGTGTAGAGTGTAATGTGACGTTATCTAAATAATGCACTTTTGTGTAGGAAAAACAATGCCTCCCAGAAAAGAATCAGGCAAAGGAAAGGCCACTTCCACGGCACACGCTAAGGCCAAAATGACCCCCCACCACATCCTAAGAAAATAAAAGGGGGAGAAGTCACTTCTAGTATGACTGGTGGTGAGGAGGTGGCAGCTGTGGATGCTATGAGACAACAGCCCCAAGGCCGAAGAGAGTTTGACTTAAACAGTATCCCTCTGCATACAAGGGATTGGTATAAGCATTGCAAGACCAAGCATGTCCATCCAGAGGGAGCTATTCAGGAACGCAATGTGAGAGCAAAATATCCAGCGATTTGGAAAAGCATTCATAAGCTGGGGCTAGGCTACATGTTTAAGAACACAGGGGATATCAACCTCAACTTAGTCAGGGAATTCTATGCGGGGTTTGACCCAAAATACACTGAGCAGTTGGTGCCAATCCGTGGGCGCTTGATAGATCTTTCGGCTAAGGCAATATGTGATTTTCTAGGTGCTCCAAATGTCCTTGTGGATTCATTAGAGCAATTCATTCGCAGGCCTACATATAGAGAATTGAGGCACACACTTTGTGGGGTCAACTCTACTGCTGCATGGGTTCGGGATAAGTTCACTAATCGCCACAAGAGGTTCCCTAAAAAGAATATGAAAATAGAGGCTCAGGTGTGGCTTAAGTTGATAAATGCACGGATCCTACCGTGCAACCATAACACCTTGATAATCCGTGAGGGAACTTGTGTACTGTATTTCCTTATGACTGGGTAGAGGATAAATGTGGGTCATCTGATCCGCTATCAAATGGCGTCAGTGAGAACAAGTAAAAAAAATTGATAGAATGCCATTCCCTAATTTCCTGACTCGGTTCCTACATCATGAGGAGGTTGAGGTAGAGCCTGACTTTGACCATATTATTGATCAGCTCATTCGACAAACTGACATCACAAACCTTCAGATGAAAGACGAGGCTGGTACACCTTCTTTGATCGGTACTGAGCCAATGCGCGGGATGACAGTTTCATGGCCCATCTTTATGGGATGATGGATTTGCAATTGCGTATAGGGGGTCGCCCGCCTAAAGTTGATGAGAGGAATGAATTGGAGCAGCGATACTCGCTTAATGCTCATGCTCAGCAAATGATTGGTGTTGGAGAGGGATACAGGCTCTCGGATAACGAGGATATAAACACACCAGAGCGGTCTGATGCGGAGCCGATGCATTCGGTTGATGAGGATGATGGAGAAAATAAACATGACGAAGAATGGAGAGCGTCAGAGGACGACGATGCTGTTTGATCAGGGAGTTTCTTGCACCATATTTTTACTTCTTGTTTTGTCTACCTGTGCTGCACTTAGGACATTGCATGATTTAAGTGTGGGGTGTTGTAAATATTTGTTATAGTTTGTTATGTTTTTATTTTTATCGTCTTGTTAGTTTTATTAAAAAAATAAAATAAAATACATATATATAAACAGAAAAAAAAAAAGAC
The DNA here is from genome assembly GCA_005239525.1 of Nicotiana knightiana. NCBI lineage: Eukaryota > Viridiplantae > Streptophyta > Magnoliopsida > Solanales > Solanaceae > Nicotiana > Nicotiana knightiana. The sequence goes on from ML383940.1 coordinate 139,251, forward strand.
AGAAATATATTGGACTCTTCCCGACGATGGATCTCCTAGACAGTTCTCTTGAGGAAAGTAAGTCTAAAACAAATACCAAACAGATTTTTTAGGTAGTGTAGTAATTCCCCCTTGGTTTTTCTTTGGGCCGCGGTTCTTTTCCAAGGGTTTTTAGTTGAACCGGGTGTAGGTAGTTTTAATTTTTAGGAGTAGGAGTCCATGATGGCTATGCATTTAATCGCAGCAATATCTCTGAGCTTTGTGATGCCTTGAGAATAGTCAGTACTCTGGTTGTGACGTTTAAGCTCAATTTTTGACTCTAGGATAAATACCTTAAATCGTGGATTCTTAAATTTGCTTAACTGCTTTGACTGGAGTGTCGTGATAAAACCAATCCTGTATGAGTTTGTGCCAAGTTTGTGTGAGGTTTTTATGTATTTTGTGCAGTCTAGAACTTGCCCAGTGTGTGTGCAAAGTGAAATAATAGTCTTGTTCAGTCTGAGAAGTGATATAGTCATTTCTTTGTTAAGACAGATATATATAGAGTATCCACCTAAATGTTATGTATCGTAGTTAACCCCTTTGAGCCTATAACCCTGTTTCTTTGGCAACCACATTACAAGTTGTACCCCTTTGTTTGAATCGACCATGTATTTAAACCTTGTCACCTCTCATGAGCACTTGAATTGTGATAAATTATGGAAAAGTTAAAGTGTGGGGTGGTGGGTTGGATTTTGAGTGGAACAATGAAATGAGGAGAAATGTGCACCGTATGAAAGAAAAAAAAGTGTCAATAAAAGCCATTTGGAAAGAAAAAAAGAAGAAGAAGAAGAAGAAGAAGAAGATATTGATATAATAGCTGTAGTGTATGAAAAATAATTCTTGATGGTGATAGCTATTGATGTATTGGTGCTTAAAGAAGTAGGGGTAAAATATAGTGAAGTTAAGGTGGAGTTTTGGTTTGACTTAAGTATGATTTTGAAGGATAAAGTGTTTGTATTAAAGTGCTTAAGGGAGTGTAGTCACTCTTATATCTAAATATATCCTACCCATCCCGCAGCCTACATTACAACCAATGAAAGTCCTATTTGATCTTAGACTGAATGAACTCGATTAGTGGAGTATTACACTAAGGGAAAGCTTATGGTACGTCATTTGGGGCATATGAATGTTATTTCTGAGAATGAGTGAATTTTTCCTATCTTGAGTTCCTATGTTATTAAAATCCATGGTGTATGGAACTAAGCTCTTTGATTGGGTGAGGGCACATGATTCATAAAGGAAAGATAATGTTGTTAACCTCCATGTTAGAGTAAGTAAGTGAATTGTAAATAAATCATGGTATTTGTGAGTCGGTTACTGAGGCGAGGATGTCACACCTTTGTGCTTAAACTATTTTGAAAATTCTTGGTATAAAGAGTTAAGGGAATTACTTAATAAGTTGTGTTCATGAGTGTAGTTTAATTGCTCGAGGACGAGCAAATGTTTAAGTGTGGGGTATTGATGTGTGGCTATAATTCATAATTTAATGCATTATGTGCTTCGCATTTTACGTGCTTTAATGATAAAAATACATTTTGTTTGAGCGTAATGGAGTTTATTTTATGTGTAGGTGAAGTAGAGATGGAAGTCGAGCTAAATGGATGCTTAAACTTCAAAAGTGTGCGTGACAATGGTGAAAAGGAGAAGACAGGCAAAAGCCAGCTCGACCAGGCTTTAGCATGGTGAGGCCAGCCTAAAGCCATGCCAGACTAGGCTTTAGCCTGGCGAGGCCAGCCTAAAGCCAGGGTCCAGATCCGACTTTCCAAGTATTAAACACTTTCCCGACGCAAATAGGAGTGACTTACACGTTTAGGGCTTATTCCAAACATATAAATAGACTCAAAAACACAACTTTGAAGGACTTTTGCCATTGGAGACAATAGGAGATCGTGGAACACTACTCGGGAGTTCAAAACATTGATTTTTAGATCCCTTATTCCTTACTCTGTAATTTAATTATGCAATTTACTTTGGATTTTATTACTATGAGTATGAGGAGCTAAAATCCTAATCTAGGGTTTTGATGGAACCTATTGAAGGATGAAATTCTCGTTATGTTAATATAGATTTTCCATAACTTTCTCTCTATTTGTTCAACTATATGCTTGTTTCTGTTGATTGAAGGGCCCTCAATTAGCTGTGTCTATTTAGTATGTATTACTCAGGAGAGAGTGCATATTTAGGTAGTTGTTGAACAACATCACTCCCGACGTATATGAGTGATCAATAACGAAGAGTTTAAAGGTGGGATTAGGGATAACAAAAACTTGGGTGCGATCTAAGTGAGTTGTAATTAAAGCTAGCTAGCATAACTCGAGAGAGTATGTATGGTATATTTTTGTAATTACTCAGGAGAGATTTACGGCAGTCAGAGTGCTCATGATCTATAGAGAAGTTTAGGCAAATTTATACCAAACATAACGGGAAGGGATTCCAAGAATAGGGAAAATCATAACCTTAGATCATTCTTATTATTGTTTACAACTCATTCTTAGTTAGATCTTAGTTACTATAGTTTCGTTAAGTAATAGTCAGTAGAAAATCAACCATTTGTTATTTAAATATTTGTGGAAGTTGATTACGTGGAATTGTGTGAGTCTGATAACAATAATTGATAGGTTAATTCCCTGTGGGATTCGACTCTGGACTTAATATTCAAAATATATTTGCAGCGACCGCTTAGTCCTTTTTATAAGGCATAGTTGGGCGTGATCACATTCCACCCTCAAATGGACGGACAGTCCGAGCACACTATTCAGATATTGGAGGATATGCTTCGTGCATGTGTGATGGAGTTTGGGGGTTCTTGGGATCAGTTCTTGCCGCTTGCGGAGTTTACCTACAACACCAGGTACCAGTCGAGCATTCAGATGGCTCTGTATAAGGACTTGTATGGGAGGCGGTGTCGATCTCGGTGGGTTGGTTCGAGCCGGGTGAGGCTAGGCTATTGGGTACAGTCTTGGTTCAGGATGCCTTGGAAAAGGTTAAATTGGTTCAATATCGGCTTCGCATAGCCCAATCTAGACAGAAGAGTTATGGGGAGTGGAAGGTTCGCGATGTTGTATTCATGGAAGTGAAGCGGGTCTTGCTCCGGGTTTCGCTCATGAAGGGTGTTATGAGGTTTGGGAAGAAGAGTAAGTTGAGCCCTAGGTATATCGGACCTTTTGATATTCTAGAGAGGATTGGAGAGGTGGTCCACAAGCTTGCACTGCCACCTAGTCTAGTTGCAGTTCATCCGGTATTCCATGTTTCTATGCCCCGGAAGTACCACAGTGATTCGTCTCATGTGTTGGATTTCAGCTTAGTCCAGTTGAACAAGGATTTGTATTATGTTGAGGAGCCAGTAGCCATTTTGGACAGGCAGGTCCGAAAGTTAAGATTGAAGAGCATTGCGTCAGTGAAGGTTCAGAGGAGGGGTCAGCCAGTCAAGGAGGTGACTTGAGAGACCGATCATGATATGTGTAGCCATTATCCTCATCTTTTCACCTCTTCAGATATGTCTCTAAGCTCGTTCGAGGACGACCGTTTGTTTTAAGAGGGGGAGGATGTAACGACCCAGTCGGATGTTTTGAGTGTTGTAGCCCTGATCCCTATTTATTGCCTCCTCTACGTTGTATTATGGTTATGTGACTTGCCGGGGATGTTTGGTTTTGGTTTCGGGTGAGTTTCGGAGTGAAATGGGACACATAGACCCTAAGTTGGAGCTTTAAGTTGAAAGAGTTGACCGTAGTTTGGATTTTGTGCAGACGACTCCAAAAAGAAATTCGGACAGTTCCGTAGCTCCATATGGTGATTTTAGGACTTAGGAGCGCAACCAGATGTTGATTTGGAGGCCAGTAGGTTGTTTCGGCTTGAATTGACGAAAGTTAGAAAATTAAAGGTTTGGAAGGTTGGAAAGTTTGACCATGAGTTGGATTTATTTATATCGGGGTCGGATTTCGATTCCCGAAGTTGGAATTGGTCTGTCATGTCATTTATGACTTGTGTGAAAAATTTGAAGTCAATCGAAGTTGTTTTGGTATGAATTGGCATTAGTTTTGGAATTCGGAAGTTCATAGTTTCAATAGGCTTGAATTGGGTTGCGATTCGTAGAATCAATGTTGCTTGATGTGATTTTTGTCCTCGAGCAGGTCCGTTAGGTATTTTGGAACTTGTTGGTATATTCAGACGGGGTCCTATAGGCCCCGGGTGTGATTCAGATTGAATCCGGAACAATCTTGGACTCTAAGCATTGCTGAAGCACTGATGCTTCTGGAGTGATCGCACTTGCGGTGGTTGTGACCGTAGGTGCGACACTACAAGTGCGGCCATAGGAGCGTAGGTGCGTTAGTGAGTGAGGGACGCTAGGATCGTAGAAGCGGGAGGGTCTCCTCAGAAGCGAAGTTGCTTCTGCAATGACAGGAAGCGTATGAGCGGCTATTGATCGCGGGTGTGAAATTTCCTCCGCAGGCGCGCGTGCGCAGATGCAGTTGTTTTCTTACAAAAGCGGAGGTTCTCTTAGTGAGAAGCGCACCTGCGATGCAAATTCCGCAGGTGCGGAGCCGCAGATGCGGTTGTGGGTTCGCAGATGCGAATTCTGTGGGCAGAAATAAAGATTTTTTGAGGGTTTGATCTCATTTGCATTTTTAGACCTAGAGAGCTCCGTTTGTGACAATTTTTGGGGGGTTTTTCAAGGAAATTATTGGGGTAGGTGATTATAATCGGTTTTGATATTATTATTTTCATCATTTAGTTAGTGATTTGAGTTGGAAATTTGGGGGGAAATGTGAAAACTTCCTAGACTAGATTTTAGAATTTTGAAAGGCGATTTGAGGTCGGATTTGAGTAATTCTTGTATGGTTGGATTCGTTATCGAATGGGTCTTCGGATTTTGTAATTTTGGTCGGGTTCCGAGACGCGGACTTGGATTGAATTTTTTAGTTGACTTTTTGTTTCTTCGTAAAGATTCATAACTTTATTGTTCGAAATAGTTTCTATAGTTTATATTTATGGTATGAAGTTGTTTTGGATAGATTCGAGCCGTTTGGAATTGGATAATCGATGAAAAGGCCTACCAGTGGATTTAGTTAGTGTGTTTTGAGGTAAGTATATTACCTAATTTTGTGTGGGGGAATCACCCCTTAGGATTGATGTTGTTTTGTGATAATTATGATGTGTGGAAGCAAGGTGACGAGTGTGTACACGGGCTAAATGTGGAAATTTATCGGTTTTAGCTATGTAGATTCCTTTCATGCCTTAATTTAGTTATCTTAACATGTTATCTTCATCATCATCAGTATATTTTCACATGCTCTTCTTGTCTTATCTCTTACTTGTTAATTGCTCTACATGTTTAGCTGAAGCTCTTGTTTCCTTTATTCCATATTCATTATTTAACCGTTGAATCCTTTACTTGAAGTTGTTATTCTTAGAATATCTTGTTGTTGAAATTGGTATTGAGTTATAAAGGTTGTGATTTACATTGAGGCAAAGTGTTAAGTTGTGATATACTATTCTTATTGAGTTATTCACTTCTGATTGTTACTGTTGAGACTTTTGTGTATATTATGATTGATCCATGGGCTATTTATCGTGAAACACCGTTATTGTTGATTTCTTTGGTAAGTTTTGATATTGATACGCATGCGATGGTATAATATTTTGGGGTCGAAACGCATGCAGTGAGATAAGGTGGGCTTGATACGCGTGTTGCTAGTAGGGGAACTACTTGAATTCATACAGTGTGATAAGATGGGCCAAAACACGGGAAGCTATTTCGGGAAAAATAATTTTCAAAACTAAATGCAAGGCTCCCGCAGTGATATAAGGAAAGATTGTGAACTATTTTGTGATTTGAGACTACGAGGTGGTACCTCGGTAATGACTCTTGTTGATACTCCTCTATTACTTCACTTATGTTTGGTTGTTTCGTTTCCTTGGCTTAACATTCCTTGTTTTCTTTCGTGATTGCATTATTTGCCTTAGTTTAGTGTACTTTATCTCGGTATATTTCTTACTTGTTTCCTTTCTATCGTTACTATTATTACACTGTTAATTATTTGTTATGTTTCTTATTTATTCCAGTAGGGTCTTGACCTGGCCTCGTCACTACGCTCATGCACATTTTTTTGTGCAGATCCAGGCACCTCCTACCAATTCAGGCACTAGTGAGACGAGTTCAGCTTCAGAGAGTTCAAGGTATACCTGCCGGCGTTCGTAGGCCTCGGAGTCCCCTCTATCTAGTCTACTTCACGCTCTTTCATTTTATAGACACATTGTTGTGTTGGGATGATTAGTACTTATTCGTAGAGCTTGTGACTTATTACGCCGTATTTTGGGAAATTGTATATGCTGAGTTGTGTAGTTTATTTTATATTAGTTGTTGAGTTATTGAGATTTTAATTGTTATTTTCATTATATTCTGCATGAATGTTAGGCTTACCTAGTCATAGAGAGTAGGTTTCATCACGACGTTCTACGGAGGAAAATTGGGGTCGTGATAGAATCTCACTGTTGCATAAGTTAGCCAGCGCACGGATGTGTTTCCTTCCATATGCGGTATATATAGTTGATCCACACTGCAACTCAAAGGTCTTGACTTGTACACAAGATATATCATATTACACTAATCACAATCTTGATTTCTAATTATAAAACACTTGATATTCGTTCTTTAATATGTAAAATGCTACTATAACTTATATATTTGTGTTTTGGAATGCTTACAAAGGATTTAAGGCGATCCCAATCATCACAAGAGGTTGTCCAGTAGGTCAGACAATTTTGATCACCACGGGACATTTCTCCACTCCAAATAGGACATCTCCAATATGGCTTACATTATTATCAACATGTTGTCTTTGTTGATCAACTTTAAACACTCTCTCAACTCTTTCAGCGGAACCTTCGGGAGCATGCTGGAACTGCCAATAATCAGAAGAATTTAACTAGGTAAAACTGTAACATGCGAAAATAATGTAACGATTATATTAGTAATTAAAATGGAAAACAATACTCAATATTATTGCGAAAGATAAAAACATTTCATCAATTTCAAAACCTGATTAGTTAAAGGAATTTAAAAAATAATAATTTGAATTATTTAACTATATAATAAGTGAAGGTTTTGGTACGACGAAGGGTAAAACGGTAATTAAAAAAATAAGTATAGCTTCAAATATGATGTCATCTTGGCATGACAAAATCAGACACTTTATAACCACTCACATCTTATTTGCCCTTGCTTTATGAGTTCATTACATAAGTTGGATTTGCTTCCACAAAATAAAGCCAACTTTGAGCCTTTTATGGTAAATTAGATTTTTAAAAGTCTCTAAACCTACATATTTTCAGTTAGTCTATACTCTTCTTACCACACCTTCTTGTCAACTTCTAGCTTTACTTAACAATCATGTGGGGTACTTTCTATTTCATACTTTTTGGGGAATGTCAGAGGGAATGTGAACAATTTATATATATATATATATATATATATATATATATATATATTACGCCTTGTGGAGGCGTGATTGTCACGATCTGATTTCGGAGTCGTGATGGCGCCTGTCGCGGAACCAGGCAAGCCGTCCTTTTTAACTAAGCTAAATTCAATTTCCAGTAAGAATACAATTTTAAACGAATTTATTGATAATACTAAGAAACGATGTCACTCAGTCATGAGTTGTTATATATAAAAAAAAATAAAGAATGAAGAAATAGACAACATAGTCTCAAAATAAATGCAACAGGTGGAATAAGGAAGAGAAGACGAGGTCGCGATCGCCAGCTGCTACCTCGACAACTCCAATGAAAACTCTGATCGCTGCTCAATATCCACTACCAGGTCCTTGTGTACCTGGATCTGCACACAAGGTGCATGGGGTAACGTGAGTACACCAACTCAGAAGTAACGAACCCAAACTATTGGCTGAGAGGTAGAAAAAACCTCAGAAATTGCAATAAACAATATACAGAAAATAGACATGCTAACAGTTTATCAGAATGAGTAAATATGCCATTATGTTAGTATACTCTACATGCCATCATAAAAAGATATGTATTAAACCAGTGTGGATATGCACATAGTCCTCACAACAGTGCACTCAGTACCGTATATGGCTCTCAGGCCAGGGAAAAGTCCATCCCAAAATGTACATAATCATTGGTGACCGTAGTCACTCCGTACTAAGGAAAAAGGCCAATCTAGCCCCACGGAGAAAGTCCATCTCCGGATTACAACACTCGGACAAGATCCATGTCCAGGGAAGATCCATCCCTCACATCAATGCGCTCACTGGGGGTGTAAAGATTCCGGAGGGACCCTAGTGGCCCAAGCGCCATATCAAGCCAACGAAGGCATGATTAAATATCGCTGCGGTGTGCAGTCCGATCTCATAACTGTCTCAATAACAGGACTCGGCCTCGCTCAGCCATTACTCTTCAGTCTCACTCACATGGATCACAGATGCATCCATCAGCCCGAAACAATGATAAGTATTCATACAATTAACAATACTGAGACTGAGATATGAAGTGGTATGCTATAACAGGACTGAGTATATGGAATCAATTAATCACAAAATGAGACAGTAATATACGACCACTCGGGTCTCAGCATTTTCGGCGTGAAGCCTTAATATATATAACTTATCATGATTTCTACCATGTTCGCATTATTCACATTAATAGAAGCACATATATCATCAGGGAATAATCACCAAGCGGTGCCATGGGATAAGTCAGGCCACAAATACTCGGTGCACGCCCGTCACTTGGCATGTGCGTCACCTCAACAATAATCATAAATCATTTAGCTCGGAGTTTCGAACCCTCAGAACCAAGTTTGGAAATGTTACTTACCTCAAAACCGGCCAAAATACTATTCCGCAGTACGCTTGCCTCTCGAATCAACTCCCGAGTACTCCATATCTACCAAGTTCAGATTTTTATCATCAAATTATGCTTAAGGAATGAATTCCAATTGAAAAGTACCAAGTTTAGCTCAAAACCCGACCCCCGGGCCCGCATCTCGGAACCCGACAAATTTTATACCAAAATGTTCTTCATCATCTCACGAGTCCGTACATATCAAGAACGCTAAAATCGAAGTTCGTTTGACCCCTCAAATCGACCCCTAAAGATCTCAAAATCTCAAGCCCTAATCCCACCTTTTTCTACTAATTTTCATAATTAAACACCGATATAAGGTCTCCAATCACATGTAATTGAGTTATTAAGTCCAAAAATCTTACCTCAATGATGAATCAGTGTTTCCCTCTTCAAAATCCCTCAAAAACCTCGAAACCCGTACAACAATGGTAAAAAAGGGTTAAAAATCGTGAAGGCAGGTTTTTATACTTTCTGGACAGTGGTTCCGCACCTGCGGCCACTTAAGCGCACCTGCGGACCCGCACATGCGGTCCTAGCTCCACACCTACGGAGCATCCGCACCTGCGAATTCGCAGGTGCGATTCTCCTCCCGCACATGTGATCCTCTGTTGAGCCTCGCAAAATCCGCATCTGCGGAGCTTTGCTGGGTCCTGCGCGCCCTCACCTGCGGTCACACTTTCGCAGGTGCGGTTACACCAGCACGAGCAGCTGAAGCTGCATTTTACCAACTCTAAAACTTCCGTTAATCACCCGAAATAAATCTCGAGCCCCTCGGAACCCCAACCAAATATACCAACATATATATGATCATTCAAACTTAGTTGCACTCCCGAAACACTAAGAATAACATCAAAACACCAAAATCACATCAAATTCAAGCCTAAGAAATTTGAAATTTCTAAAATCCTACAACGATGCCGAAACTATCCAAAACAAATCTGATTGACCTGAAATTTTGCAGGCATATCCAAAATGACATTACAAACCTGTTCCAACTATAGGGCTATTTTTAAGGACTAAGTGGCTAAACCCTCACTACAATCATTTCGATTTCAAGCCTACCAACTCTAACACATCAATATTAGTATAACCAACCTATGACAAGGCAATAACAACAATAATAATACAAATTCTACGGGACGACGGATCGGGTCGTTACAGTGATCCTTCTATTTCTACCCAAATACGCCAAACAGAGGGGTACATAAAACTTACCCCTATGTCAAAATATACAGCTATTCTACTACATTGCTAAATACATAACAAAATACATGATGGAAGTTATACTCACATACTTCTATTTCAGCTTCAAAAAATGAAAAGAAAAAGTAATTTAGAATCTTACATAATGATTCTTTCTTTGCTTATTTCTTATGGATGCCATATTAGCCTTGTCCAGAGTATATGTCCCAACAGCTTTACAAGGGAGTTCCCTCACATCATAGAAAACACTATCTTGCTCCTCAATACTCCACTTAGCTAATGCGTCCGCTACATGATTTGCTTCTCGGTAACAATGACAGATGACAATATCGGCCTGAGAAAGTAGCTTTGTAGTTTCAAGAATAGTATCCTTTAATTGTCAAACTATGTTGGTGCATGGTGCCCTTGAGCATATTAATAACCAACAAAGAGTCACACTCCACTATAAAATTCTGAAATCCCTGGGAGATACACCATTGTACTCCTATTTTTGCAGTCTTTGCTTCAGCTAGATTACTGCTACCTCTGCCTAAAAATTGCGCAAATGACATGATCAAGCACCCTGAAGCATCCCTTACTATACCTGTAGCTCCTGTAAGACCTACTCCATTGTGACTGTCATCTGTGTTGATTTTAATCCAATCTACCGGAGGTCTTTCCCATTAACAATAATGCATTCAATCTTGTGGGAAAGATCTAAACATTGTTGGCAAATGCCTTGCTAGTGCCATAGCCATTCTGCTTTGCTCTGAGACTTTGTCATCGCGCACCTCAAGTAATAAATAGCTTGATGGATAAGTCTATTTGAAGGTTTCACTGACCACTATTTCGTTAACATTACTTTAATAGAAACTGCTTCCATGAAATCGCTAAAGCACTTCCAAAAACCTTCCAAGCATTTTGGGCTAGTTCTCCTTCCATAAAGATATGTTGTATAGTCTCTCCTTGAGCCACTATACAACAACAACAATTAGAAACAAAATTCTTGCCAAACTTAACTAGCACTTCGTCAAAAGGTAGTTTATTCTTGAACAACTTCCATACAAGGAAAGACATCTTAAAAGAGAGGAGTTTATGCCACAAATTCTGAAGTGAAGGTACTATTCTCTGTTTCTGTCTAGTAAGTTTTCATGCAGAAGAAGTTGAGGCCATCGGTACTAGACATGTGATTGCCCTGCTTTCCACTTCCTATCAGCTGGTTGAGAAAGTCTCCAATATTTGAACTTTAGAAACTCTACTCAAATAGAATTACATGTTCTAAATCACCACCACCTTTTTATTGCAGACTTCATGACTAAAAAAAGGTTATGAAATATCAAAATAAGAGTAGTTCATTGTTCAATTTACCATCTCTACTATAATTGCTTCTCTTATTCCCTTTACGATACTGGTTGCCTCGATTACCTTCGTCGTGTGTTGAAAAAGTCTAAGAATGCCAGTAAATTTGTGCAAATCTATTTATGTCGTGAAAATATATACAAAAGGAACACAAACTAAATCCCTCAAACCAAAACCTAAACTTCCTCTCCCTCGGCCGTCACTCTCCCTCCCCACTTTCTTATTTCTTTCTTTTACCGTTAGTAGTCGGCATTCAATTAGACCTGGCGAGATGGTTAAAAATAATAGTTATCCACCCAACTCAGCTCATTAAAAATGGGTTTTAAAACTTGGTCGAATATGGATAATTATCCATTAGAAAAATGAGTAACCAAATGAGTAACTAATGGGTAAAATATGGATAATTATTGAAAAATTATTTCAGTAATGTTCTTCTGTTGCAAGGGGCAACAAATTCATATTAGAGCTTGAGGCTAATATGAAGTCGCGAATGGATTCGCCGGTTAACCTGTTTATCACCCGTGTTAAATATGGGCCGGATCGAATAATTTATCTATTTCAATCCGAACCATATCCGACCCGACCCGACCCGACCCGACAGTTTGCCACTCCTAGCTGCGAGAAAGACAAAGAGGATCAACAAGAGTGTATCCCCATTGCGATCTCCATTTGTGAACATAGATTTTAACTTGTGGTTCGTCTCTTCCTAGATAAGCTCATGTCTCTATATCATAAGGTTACTGAATCTCCTTACACCTACTTAAGTTCGGGATTTTTAGTTCAATTTTGCGGGTTATTCCGACAATTTGATAGATATTTTGCCTTATTTTTGATAAGTGGTGAGTGCGGTTTTAAAGATTTGATAGATTTTATGGCTTACACCTAAAGACCTGGGCTTCTGCTTCAATTGTTTGTTTTGGAAGTTTTGCATCCGTACTCACTTTTTGTGTCACGTTTTAACTTATATCCGCTTTGTAAAAAAAATTACATCCGTACCCGCTTTTGCGCATAACTTCATCATGCAAGGCTGAAGTAGCAAAGACAATCACGCAAAACTTCAGCATTCTAGTAGACGGGCCTGAAGTAGCTTGCAAACTTCAGCTCTAGTAAATGGGAAACTTCAGCATATAGGGCTAAAGTTCCCCAGTTATAAAGACAAAAACTTCAGCATACGGGGCTGAACTGGGGAACTTCAGCTCTAGAGCTGAAGTTTTTGTCTTTGTAAATGGGGAACTTCAGCATACGGGGCTGAAGTTCCCTAGTTATAAAGACAAAAACTTCAGCATACGGGCTGAAGTTCCCCCAGTTACAATGGGGAAACTTCAGCTCTAGAGTTGAAGTTTTGTCTTTTCTAAATGGGGAACTTGAGCATCCGGGGCTGAAGTTCCCAAGTTATAAAGACAACAACTTCAGCATACGGGCTGAAGTTCCCCAGTTTACAAAGGCAAAACTTCAGCTCAAGAGCTGAAGTTCTCTAGAGCTGAAGTTTTGTATTTGTAACTGGGGAACTTCAGCCCCGTATGCTGAAGTTGTTGTCTTTATAACTTGGGAACTTTAGCTCTAGAGCTGAAGTTTGTAACTAGGAAACTTCAGCTCTAGAGGTGAAGTTTTGTCTTTGTAACTGGGGAACTTCAGCCCCGTATGCTGAAGTTTTTTCTTTATAACTGGCGAACTTCAGATTAACTGGTGAACTTCAGCTTAGCGAGGGAAAGGGGAGCTGAAGTTATTTAAAAAATGGGTACACGTTAAAAATTTTAAAAAAAACAGGAATAGGTTAAATGAGAGTGACCAAATAAGGTGTCCCGCGCAATTTTTACGTTTGTTTTTTATTTACATGATGCTCAAGAGAAAAACGCCTTTGAGAAATTGCAATCTCTTCTAATGCCAAACTGTAAGTTTTTCTTACGTGATAAATCAAATAAGGAAAATTCTAATTAATTTGGACTTCTTACGTGACAAATCAAATAAGGAAAATTTTAATTAATAAAGTTTTAGTTGATTTCAAAGGGTTAAATATTAAATAATAAATAAATGACTATTTTGTCCAATGTGAACTCTATTTTAAAAGGATAAAAAAGATGAACGACATTTCGTTAAAAGCTTTCATATTTTTAAAATAATAGTAGTCTTAGGGTACGCGCTTTGCGCGTGAACCCTAATTTAATGAAGACACAATTTTTAAAATTATTTAACTATAATACTAAACAATGTATTTATAATTTAATAAAAATTAAAGAACGGAAAAAAGTAGCCTATGATTACTTCAGCTGTAATTAAAAATTAGTAATTTTTTTCTTTGGGTGTAATTGCCACCTTCATTATTCTATAAATATTTTTCTTTCTTTTGCTTTATTTTTTATTTCATATTAAAGATGATGTGATAAATTACATGTAATTATTATTTTTGTATTAAAATTAAGTGAAGATTCATAGACTATTTTGCAATACAATCTGATTACGTAAATAAAGCTATAATTTGTATTGGTCAAAACTACAATGTAAACTTTGAATAAATTATTATTTATGATTTTGAAGTAAATCATGTATTTGTCACGCCAATTTCAAATCATGCAAAAACAAGTAAAATTCCCTATTGTCGTTGGAAAAGCCTATTTATGGAAAGGAAAAGAAAACCTTCCGATAAGTGGTCATCATCGAAAACAATAATATATTAATTATCCATATTATATTAATTCTAAATTTTTAAATATTAAGAATTCGTACATACGGTAATATTTTGTGAATAATTACAGTTGTTACATGTAACTGTAACTATAATTTACATACAACCAAAAATACTATTATTATGATTTTGTTGTTGATTCAAATTGTTAATATTAGCTCATATTAAGTTTTAAATAAAGAAATAATTTAATATTTTAGTTGAATTACATTGAATCACTCATTAGTGAGATTTGATCAGCAATATAAACTACATCGACCTCAATTTTACAATAAACTATTATAATCAGGTTCAATCATATTTTTCTTTTTCTCGTATTTGGACAACCTACTTTTCAAGGAAAGGATTTGCAATATAAAATCTTGGTTGACTTAAAATTTTAAATATTAGGACTTCCTACCTTGTTGAATAAAGAGATATTTAATAACTAAAATGTTAATTGATTTCAAGATCCTAAATATTAGGAAAGTAAATTTTTAAAATTTTTTCCAATTTAATATTTATTTTTAAAGGATAAAAAAGGCAAACGACATTTCACTAAGAGCCTTCATGTTTTTTCAGATCTTGTTTTGTTGTAAATAATTTTTCACATCTCAATATAACCATTAAAAAGTGTAGCATGAATTTTTGTTCCCCGTAAAAAGTTTCACTTTAAGTTAATCTGATGGTTAAAACTATAATATGAAAAGAAATGAAATAATCTATATTATTATCGATATAAAATAATAATTATCTCTTCGTCAACTAAAGTCACAATTTTTCGGGTGCCTTGATTTGTTTTATTGTTGAACTCTTTTACTATTCCACTCCCAAACACTAACACTCGTATTACTAACATGAATCAGATATTCTTAGACTATTTACTGGAACACATTGGTCTGACAATTCCGTTTCACGGGCTATTGCATGTGTACCTAAAATAAAGCATAAGAGTTTTATAAGTTATCAAATTGACTAATTCAATAACTGATTATTTTTATGATATAAGGAAAATTATTTATCTGAGCGGATGTAATTATTGAAATCTGAGTGATTCAAGCATGGCAATTGCAAATAACACAAATCATGTAGTATTAATATTACACAGAATTAAAGCATATACTCTATTAAGTTGTCATAGCAATAAGTATTTTTAATCATACAACAAAGAAAAAAATAATACTAATTTAAATAATAAGATTAAGATTGAATGTCTAACCGATTTTCTATGATAAATGAATTACAATTGTTCAATAACCTGTATTAAATTTGTAAATTACGTGAGATGTGAAATTAGTCATGTCCAAAATATGAAACAAAAATTATATAATAAAAAGTTGTTAATGCAACAATAAAGATAAATTGTTGATGCAACAATAAAAACTGGTGCATGCAAACGTGCTTGCAAAATACGAAGTAGCAAAAAATATCGATACTAGTAAAAGAAACAAAACCCGAAATTACGATATTGGAATAGGGTGAAGTTTGACGATTAAATTTTGTCATTGTAGCTTCTTTTATAGAAGTATTTGATACACAATTTGACACATAAACAAATTATATGCTCGTGGACAATCTAAATACAAAATTTCCTAGTGTACGTGTGTATTTACTTTCCTTGTATGACAAATAAAGTCATTTATTGAGAGTTGAATAAAGTAGTAAAAGTTTAGGAAAAAAGTTATTAACTATTCTAGTGTACAAAAAAATCACCAAATATTTACTACTCCAAAGAGTAGGGAATTTAACCAAAGTCAAATACACATACGGTTAGTTAATGAGATTGAACCAAGTAGCTAAAGTGTAGGAAATTATTTTTATTTACTTTCCTTGTGTAAGAAACGTGAAGAAAACTTTTACCAAATAATTAATGCAAACAAAAGAAGTCATTTACAGTGGAGTAAAGGGAAGCGAAAGTTTAGGGGGGAAAATTAATTAACCTTCCTTGTGTAAGAAAAGTGAAGAAAAATTATAACAAATAAGTAAAGCAAAATTTTTACCAAATAATATCGTGAACATTCCAAAATTGTTCATTTTTTTATTAAATATTAATGAAATACTTAAATTACTATATTGTCCGATGTGAACCCTATGTTTTATAAAAAAAGCGAACGACATTTCGTTAAGGGCCTTCGTGCTTTTAATATAAATATAGATAGATAAAATGCAAGATCGTGTCACTTAAAATGAGATGGTATGACTAGTGTTTTATACAACTAGTATGTATAAATTAAATCCGTAGGGGTCGTTTCGTAGGATGTATTAGGGAAAAAGATACATTAGCTTTAGTATTATTAATCCCTCTTTTAATATTGTTTTTCAACATATATTTAACTAATACATGTATTAGTTATACACCCTATTTAGTACTATTCTTATACATAGTAAATTGTGGCATTAGCAATGTCATCATTTTTAATACATGGATAAACATGTCTAAAGACAGAACCGTCATTTCAAAATATTTTTTAAATTTTTTACAAAGAATGTGGAGGGTATTTTTGTAAACAAACTATTTTAAAAAATAAAATTATGCAATGCATGTTATTTTTAATACACCAAACCAAACAGTCAATAAAAAATAATCTCAGCATTACTTATCCTAACATCAATATTAATACATCATATGGAGGATATATTTGTAGAAAGACGATTACCTGGTGTCTATAGTTAGACCAAGTAGGGTTATTCAAAATCGAACCGAAACCGAAGCTTAATGGCTTATTAGTATCGGATTAACGGTTTAACGGACGGGGAACGGATTGAAATATTTTTATTGACGGCTTATCGGTTTGGGGGTGGATTATTCAATTTTCTTAACGGATAATCCGTTAACCCGTTAAGAATATATATATATATATATAATATTTTTATCCCCATATATATATTAAATATCAAAAACCCTTTACTTCCTAAAACGCCTAATTCTAATTCCTAAAACGCCTAAATTTCAACCGTCAGGTATGTGTACCCTACCCTACTGTATGGTCTCTCTCTGCAATATGTACAAAGAAAGGGAAAAAGGAAAGTTACAGGTATAGGAAAGGAAAAACTAGAAAATGACTAGGCAAGAAATAGTTGATTGAACATAGAATATTGTAAGCACGTCGCCTCTCTTCGAACTGTTCAATATAGACATAGAAGACAGAGGTCGGCCACTGGGAGAATTGGCCCTGAAAACTGGGGATATGAGGAAACTGTTTCAGAAGTCGTAATCTATGTCCTGAGCTACAGGTTGGTGCATTAAAGGGATGGGAACAACAAAAGTGAAAACTTGAAACTCAATCCCCTGAGCTATCTGGATGCAAGAATTTTTTAAGGCAAAACTGATTCTGTAATTAGTATTAAGTACAAACACAAGTCTATAGCTATACGCAGAGTGAGACTTTCAGCTTCGACAGTTATGAAAAATTCACGACATTTGGCCCGAAGATAATTCACTTTTTCAATACACAAAACCTTGGTAGTTCACTTTTTCACTTTCTCATAGTACAAAGCAGACGATGGAGATTGTGGCCAAATTGGTTGAAAAATAAATGCAACTACAAAAGAATGCACCTTTTCGTCTTGAATAATTAATTCAAGGGAGACGGTGTTGTCTGGTTTGTCGCGATATGGAGCGTGCCACAATCTCACTACTCGTACCTTCAAATTCTAACTCATATTGTTACTCGATATATTGTTGATATAATCAGATGCCTTCATATTTCTTCATAGAGAAAATTTGATAAGAGGATTGTCTGTCAAATGCCGTACACGGAAGACAAACCCTAAGTAGTGAATTAAATTTATGAAATATAAATTTCCAAAAAAAGATCCGTAAAATGTGATAAAAATTGCGCGGGCACCCTGTTTGGTCGCCCCCATTTAACCTATACCCGCTTTTTTTAAAACTTTTAACTTGTACCCATTTTTTAAATAACTTTAGCTCCCCTTTCCCTCGCTGAGCTGAAGTTTGCCAGTTATAAAGACAAAACTTCAGCATACGGGGCTGAAGTTCCCCAGTTACAAAGACAAAAGAGCTGAAGTTTTTGTCTTTATAACTGGGGAACTTCAACCCCGTATGCTGAAGTTCCCCATTTACAAAGACAAAATCCAGTGTAACTGGGGGAACTTCAGTCCCGTATGCTGAAATTTTTGTCTTTATAACTGGGAAACTTCAGCCCCGTATGCTGAAGTTCCCCATTTACAAAGACAAAAACTTCAGCTCTAGAGCTGAAGTTCCCCATTTACTAGCAGCTCTAGAGCTAAAGTTCGCAAGCAACTTCAGACCCGTCTACTAGAATGCTAAAGTTTTGCGTGATTGCCTTTGCTACTTCAGCCTCGCATGCTGAAGTTATGCGCAAAAACGGGTACGGATGTAATTTTTTTTACAAAGCGAGTATAAGTTAAAACGTGACACAAAAAATGAGTACGGATGCAAAAAATCCTAAAATGTGTGATCAGCCCATAAAATTAGTTGCTAGGCCGAAAAATCTGTTTAGAGATATAAAATACGATAATTTAATATTCTTTTAATATTAAATATAGAAAATTTACTAATTAGAGGCCTGTGCATTTGGGCTTCCCCAGTCAGTTGCTAGCCCGAAAATTCTGGTTAGAGTTATAAAATACCCTAAAAATCTGCTCAGAGATATAAAATACCCGAAAATTCTGTTTAGAGATATAAAATAGGATAATTTAATATTATTTAAATATAAAATATAGGAAATTTTACAAAATAGAGGCCTATGCATTTGGGATTCCCCAGTCAGTTGCTAGCCCGAAAATTCTGGTTAGAGTTATAAAATATCCTAAAAATATGCTTAGAGATATAAACTACCTGAAAAATCTGTTTAGGGATATAAAATACGATAATTTAATATTATTTTAATATTAAATATAGGAAATTTTACAAAATAGAGGCCTACAGTTAGTTGCTAGTTGGAAAAATATGAGTGTTACAACTTGCATTTTTATTAAACTAATTTAGGGTTTATATCTAAAATTAAAGAGGAAGTCATCTCCTTAAATTTACCTCGAATTTTGGGCAAATAAAAATTTGAATTCCAAGTGAATAATTTAGGGTTTATATCTAATCTAAAATTAAGGAGAAAAGTCATGTCCTTAAACATACCTCGAATTGGATTTTGGTTGGAGACGATAAAATGTAATAGTTACTGGAAAATTGTGAATCTTTTTCAAGTAGAAATCCCTCAATTTAGATAATAAACGTTCCGATCTGAAGAGGTGTTATTCGTTTATGATTTTGTATAACATACCCTGTTTTTTGTTGCTGAGTCTCTTTTCATCTTCCATGACAGAGTAAAATAACAATGGTGAAAGACACAAAGTTAAGAAAAAAGAATCTTCTGGCACTCGGTGATGGAAGATAAGAAATAAGCATATGAAAGACAGGGTGAAAGAGACAAAGTTAAGAACACGTTTTTTGTAATTTTTAATTTAATATATTTAGTTGAAAACATATTAAGTAATGGAATTTTCTAGAAAAGAGGCAATAAAATTGGGTTGAAATAAGTTGCCAAATGTCTTGTTAATAGGTTATCAAGTGGCTTTATGTTAGCTTGTCATTGGGCTAAATGAGAAGGCAAACTTTCTTGCTTTAATATATACTAGTATTAGAACCCGCACGATACGCGGATAATTTATCGGAATATTGATCTTATAAAATTATGATTTAATATATCATATTATTTTAATAAATATTAGTTATTATTTTATTAATTAATGTAGTGTATATAAATATAATAAAATCTATACAAAATCAAAGGATACAAAGCATTATAGTAATCAAATAAATTATTTATTCCTTGTTTATTCATTATTAAATTAGCAAGTACTTAGTACTATACATTTACTAATGTGATTTTATACTTATATTATACTGTTTAAAATTCTTCAATTGTCTTTAAAATTCTTCAATTGTCTAAATTTATCAATAATTTTCTTGAGTGTTATTTATTTATATGTTGTTTATTAATTATTTCAAAATATAAATATTATAAAATTATCTTTATCCACCTATTTTCGTACGTTCATTTCTATTATAATATATGATTAGTTTTCTCATTTTATATTTACTAAAAATTTAAATAATATCATTTTTTTTTTACTAAATTATAATTTTGAATTCATTAAAAGTATAAAGAGATAAGCTTTTTAATATTTTTATAAAAAATGTAGTAATATTTTTAGTAATTAATATAATGTGTTTTATATATAATATATTATCTTATGTATAATATCCATGCTGTAATTAATACATTCAGTAGAGTGCTACGTGGGTGGTGAGTGAACCAGTTGAACTAAAACTACAATTAGGAAATACAATTTTGTTATAAATAGAACTCTATTTAGAGTGAATGTCTATCTTTTAAAGAGTTCTACTTTGTGACTAAGTTATTTTTCCCCTATAAATAGAGGGGTCTTAGCCCATTATAAATCATCCCAAAATTCAATAAGAATTCCCTCTCTCTCTTTCTCTGCAATATTATTCTTCTTCTTTTATTGTTTCATAACACGTTATCAGCACGAGACTTTACCGTCTCAAGAAGCTATTTGAGAAGATTAAGGTATAACTTTTCTCCTCTCCTTTTCTTTTAATTATGACTGACATTATGAAAAGAAAGTTCGTTGCCCTTGAAATTTCGGACAAGAACTATATGACATGGGTGTTGGATGCTGAAATCCATTTAGATGTAATGGGTCTTGGAGACGCCATTAAAGATAAAAGTCTACCCAAGATTGTGCTAAGGCCTTGATTTTCTTGCGCCATTACCTTGATGAAGGGTTGAAAATAGAATATCTCACAGTCAAAGATCCACTTGTTTTGTGGAATGGCTTAAAAGAAAGATATGACAACTTAAAGTTGGTCACTCTTCCACAAGCACGATATGATTGGGCTCATCTGAGGCTCCAAGACTTTAAGTCTGTTTCTGAATATAATTCTGCAATGTTCAGAATTACTTCTAAATTGAAACTCTGTGGAGATACTATCACTGATTATGATATGCTTGAAAAAACGTTTACAACGTTTCATGCTTCCAATATGGTCTTGCAACAGCAATACCGAGAGAAAGGTTTCAAGAAGTACTCAGAGTTGATTTCTCTTCTCCTTGTGACTGAGCGAAATAATGGCTTGCTCATGAGAAATCACGAAAATTGACCCACTGGGTCTACACCATTGCCTGAAGTG
>ML383940.1:160768-201067 GCA_005239525.1 Nicotiana knightiana
TAAAAAAAAAAAATCTTTTACTTTTAATTTACATTTTCCTTGTGTTTATTTGACTGCTTTTGGTAGATTTTGATGCATTTGATTGGTTAAAATTGTATAAATCTAATGACTAGATAGTCAATTTGTTGTCTATGTTTACTGTATGCGTATAAAACAAAATAAGAATGACATACATGACTCATTGGTTTCTTTACTGCATATTAAATTTAGTAATAAAAGAAACTGAATTATTGTGAAGGCTGCACATGCTACTGGTATACCTTGGTCTTAAAAGGAGAACTATGAGAAAAGAATTTTGTATTCTCAAGTTCTCGATTCACAATGATCGCAGTGAAGCTGTTATTTTGTATCATAGACTTAACTTTGTTTATTTTCCTTTATTTCTGAAAATACTAATATTTATTTGTATATTTATTTTGTATGTCAAATAATGGGAAGCAAATATGGATAACTCACAAAGCAAACTTGGATCAAAGTTCAATTGTAAAAATATTTGTTTAGTTGATTCATGTACAACACATACAATATTCAAAGAGAAGAAATATTTCTCTCATTTAAATATGTGTAAGGCAGATGTTACTACAATTTCTGGTAGTAGTAAATTAATTGAAGGCTCTGGAAGAGCTACTATAACTCTGCCTAAGGGAACAATACTTATCATAGAGAATGCAATGTTCTCCTCCAAGTCCAAAAGGAACTTGTTGAGTTTTAAAGATATCCGCCGAAATGGATATCATATTGAGACAATAGATGAGAATAATCTTGAATATCTCATCATTACCAAGAATGTCTCTGGCCAAAAGAGGGTTATTGAGAAGTTCCCATCTTTATCTTGTGGCCTGTATTGGACAAGAATTAGTGCAATTGAAGCACATTCTATTGTAAACCATAAGGTTACTGATTCCAATACTTTTGTACTTTGGCATGATCGATTGGGACACCCTGGATCAATTATGATGAGACGAATTATAGAAAACTCAAATGGGCATCCATTAAAGAATTTAAAGATTCTTTTAAATAATGAATTTTCTTNAAGACATTGGAATGGAATCAAACACGTATTGCGGTATCTAAAAGGAACTAATGATATGTGCTTATTTTATGGAAATAATTGCAGTCCCGATCTTGTTGGTTATGCCGATGCTGGGTATTTATCTGATCCACACAAGGCCCGATCTCAAACAGGTTATGTGTTTACCTGTGGAGGCACTGCCATATCTTGGCGATCGACTAAGCAATCGGTCGTGGCTACTTCATCTAATCATGCAGAGATAATTGCTATTCATGAAGCAAGTCGAGAATGCGTATGGTTGAGGTCTATAATACATATTATCCGAGACAAATGTGGTTTGAAGTGTGACAAACTACCCACGATTTTGTATGAAGACAATGCAGCATGCATAGCACAATTGAAGGGAGGATTCATAAAAGGAGATAGGACAAAGCATATTTCACCAAAGTTATTCTTCACACATGATCTTCAAAAGAATGGTGATATTAGTGTGCAACAGATTCGTTCAAGTGATAATATGGCTGATTTGTTCACAAAATCTCTACCAACGTCAACCTTCAAGAAGCTAATACACAAGATTGGGATGCGAAGGCTCAAGGATGTGAATTGATGCTCTCATCAGGGGGAGTTAATGCGCGTTGCACTCTTTTTCCCTTACAAGGTTTTGTCCCACTGGGTTTTCCTTGCGAGGTTTTTAACGAGGCAATCAAAAGGCGCATTTTTAAATACATGTACTCTTTTTCTAGAATTTCTTTCCCATTGGGTTTTATTTTAGTTAAGGTTTTAACGAGACACATTATTTGTTGAATAGACATTCAAGGGGGAGTGTTATAAATAGAACTCTATTTAGAGTGAATGTCTATCTTTTAAAGAGTTCTACTTTGTGGCTAAGTCATTTTTCCCTATAAATAGAGGGGTCTTAGCCCATTGTAAATCATCCCAAAATTCAATAAGAATTCCCCCTCTCTCTTTCTCTGCAATATTGTTCTTCTTCTTTTATTGTTTCATAACAATATTAATTTAATTGGAAAATGATATTTACCTTTAAACAACTAACAAGCCCTAAGTTTAATCTGTTTTGAAAACATTCTTAGGAGGGTTTTGACGAATTTAATACTCCACTAAGAAGGTTGATTATTGTATATAGATTCTTTGATTCAAGCTTGAATAGTTTGATGTTATAATTTTTTCATTAAACTTATCAAACTTTTGAAATTATAAAATCAAAATTTAATATTTATAAAATAGTAGTAAATTATATTATCACGTGGACTAATCCCTAGAATATTTATTTAAATATGAAATTACTTTTCAATTTTTTTGAACTTAAAAGGATGAATATTAATAATTTCGATGTTCTTACTTGGAAGCTAATCACCTTTTTTAGACGGATGGAATATTAAATTAAAATTAACGAATAGAAAAAGCAACACGTAAAAAAAGAACACAAAGAGTATTTTCCCGTAATTGTGCTAATCTCCTTTTTAGTAGTTTAATAATCTACGTCTAACGCCCTAATGAAGCTTAATTATCTCATTAATTGATTAGCATTAAAAACTGAAAATGAAGATAAATCGTCAACGAAACTTACTTTTTTTCTTTCCAACTGTGATGTGAAGCTCTGATAATGCCTGTTTAAGTGAAACTCGTACTGCCCTAGAGAGTATTTGACTCATTTCAATAGTTAGTGATACTAACTTTGATTACCTTGATTGAACAATGATTGTTCGCTACGTTGGGAGTGTTATCTTGATCATTGGACTGTCAGTTGTCGCCGCCGTTGACGGCAGGGATGTGCTGAAATTACCATCGGAAGCATCAAAGTTTTTCAGTGGTAATTATGATGATGATTCAATTGGTACTAAGTGGGCTGTGTTGGTTGCTGGATCAAGAGGTTACTGGAATTACAGGCACCAGGTTACTTTTCACCTTCCCCCTAATTTAGCTTTTCACCAAATTTAAGATTTTCCTTTCTTTTTTTAACCCTAACCAACATGTAGGCTTTATTTGGTAATTAAGGTGATATGAAAATAGAAAATGTCTGTGATTTATTTGAACAAAGCTAAAGCCAAACTATGTGGTACTATATTCTTAATTATTGAGAATTTGGAGGTGCAGCGGCTACTTTGTAAACTGAATTTGCGTTTGCATAAAAATATTGGTTAGATATGGATTAAAACTTGAAAAGGAGCTCAGACGAGGCTATTGGAATGAGAATAATGCACTGTTTTCTATGAGCTCTTGCTTCTATTTTGCTAATAAGCGTTGTGAATTTTATCTTTTTGTACCAGGCTGATGTTTGTCATGCATATCAGCTGTTGAAGAAAGGTGGCCTTAAGGATGAAAATATTATTGTGTTTATGTATGATGACATTGCTCATAATTTTGAGAATCCTAGGCCAGGAGTCATCATAAATAGCCCTAATGGTGAGGACGTTTATAAAGGTGTTCCAAAGGTTAGGTTCTTTCTTAGGCATGAATCACTAATTAAAATTTTAAACAGTTAATTTTACTCTAATCTGATAGTATTTCCCAAATGGCAGGATTATACAGGGCATCATGTTACAGCCAACAACGTTCTTGCTGTTATCCTCGGGGA
This sequence comes from Nicotiana knightiana, assembly GCA_005239525.1. Lineage (NCBI taxonomy): Eukaryota > Viridiplantae > Streptophyta > Magnoliopsida > Solanales > Solanaceae > Nicotiana > Nicotiana knightiana. The sequence goes on from ML383940.1 coordinate 164,380, forward strand.
TAAAGCCGCTCTTAGTGGAGGCAGTGGGAAGGTGGTGGAAAGTGGTCCAAATGATCATATCTTCATCTTCTACAGTGACCATGGTGGTCCTGGAGTGCTTGGTTAGTTGCCTGCATGTAGTTTATGATGCCTCTTTGTTAGTGCTTGTTTGTTACTTCATCGATCATATAATTTTCTTTCCTTAAGGACTAGCCAAAAAAATCTGTGGTTACTTGAAAGGAAGCAGTTTGGTACATGTTCAGTGGGTATTCTATTTCACTTGCGTAGGAGAGATTTATTGGATATAATTAGCTTTAGCTGTATTTCTTGTTTGCTTAAGATATTATTTACTTATGAGTTTGTATCTCCCTTTTAGCTTTCAAAATTCTAGTTGCATATTTGTGACATAATCTATGGCTTGAAAGTTGAAATACACACATACACACTCTCTCTCTCATCCCTTTTTTCTTCTCAAATTGGAGTTTTTGGGGTGACTTCCGTGTTATGCAGTAAGCTGGGTATTTGGGCACAATATGAAGTTCAATGTGAATATTGCTAGGGAGAAGGGTTCATTTCTCTTTCAGTTTCATGCTTAGGAGTAATGACAAGAGTTAGTGTACGGAAGTTGGCTTATTTATCTATGTTGGTTATTGGTTTTTCAGTTAATAGGTTTGGTAATTACTACTAGTCTGCAACTTTATATATTCTTATACTTTCATAAATCAGGGATGCCTAGTGGCCCTTATCTGTATGCTGATGATTTAATTGATGCCTTGAAAAGGAAGCATGCTTCAGGGACATACAAAAGCTTAGTAAGTCGCTTTTGTCAGTTTGTTTCTTCTTTTTTCAGTTTTAATTTTCTATCTGTGGCTTGTAACTGTTGAGGTCAGATTTTTGTGATCAGTTCGGTTCACGCAGTATACTTTTTGTTATTTCCCTTAAATGATCTTCAGGTCTTGTACATTGAAGCTTGTGAGTCTGGGAGTATATTTGAGGGCCTTCTACCTGAAGGCCTTAATATCTATGCAACAACAGCATCAAATGCTGAAGAGGACAGTTGGGGAACCTACTGTCCAGGAGACTTTCCAGGTCCTCCTCCAGAATACCAGACCTGCTTGGGTGACTTGTACGCTGTATCTTGGATGGAAGATAGGTATTCACAGGCTTTCAGATGTTCTTTCCATCCTCCTTTCCGGTTCTCCTCTTTGTTCTTCAGCTTACTAGTTTGTGAGCAGGTGACTTGCCAATGCGAGTGGCATGTCTGTGTTTTCTATGGTTTGATGATGTAATATTTGGAAATATAACGATTTCGAGTTCTTTTAGGTGGTATCTTTACCGTTTCTGTAAATTCTGCTTTCTGTTGAGTAACTATGATCTGTCTACATGAACAGTGAAAAACACAATCTCCGAAGAGAAACTTTACAAATGCAGTATGAGCTGGTAAGAGTTTCTTGACAACTATGTATATGCAATTGAAACGTACTTTCAGATTTCTCTTTCTTCTTCTTTAGTTCTTTCACTTATTTTGGTTTAGGAAGGGTTTCTTCTTCGATTATAAGGCAGAATAGCTGACAGGCCTTACTTGGAAACATTATAGATGCCTTTTCATTATTGTTTCTTCAAAAGAGACTTTTGACATCCTTCAGCTGGCATCCCGGTTTTGCAGGTTAAAAGGAGAACTGCCAACTCGTTTCCCTACGCAAGTTCCCATGTCATGCAATATGGTGATCTGAAGCTAAGGGATGATCCTCTTTCCCTTTATTTGGGGACCAATCCCGCAAATGATAATTACACTTTCCTGGATGAGAATTCCATACTGCTCTCCTCAAAGCCTGTTAACCAACGTGATGCAGATCTTTTGCATTTCTGGGACAAGGTATGTATTCTGGTTTATTAGTCCAAACGTCAATTTTCAAGTGATTTGATTGAATATTTCACTTGTGTTACTAAATTGATGGAACCGTTAATAGTAAGAATGCAGTAAGTTGTGTGCACAAGTCTTCCTTGAGGGCTAACTGAAATAGAGAAGCCAGATTCTTCTAATGGTTATGGAGAAGCATTCAAGGGAATGAAACTCATAATTATGCAAAGATCCTTGTTATAATTTTTGACCCAATAAGCTATTAAATATTGGACTAGTTAACAGTTAAAGATAAACAGATAGGTGTGAGCATATTATTATGGGTCGGAGACTTTTGTAATTAAGATGCACACTGAAGTAGGGAATTTTATGGGTTTGTCTGAGAGAGAGCATAATAATTTAATTCTAGGTTTAATTTCGCGATGCCTAGGAATCAGTCATAACATGTAAATATGGATTGTCATTTGTGAGTCTCTTACTTGATTTGATCAGTCATACTGCTGGGTATAATTCATGTGGTTTGATTTAAAATAGATGCAGCTAATATCCTTTTTGTTTCCTGAAAAATGGAAGTTCCTCAAGGCTCCTCAAGGTTCTGTTAGGAAAATTGAAGCCCAGAAGCAGCTGACTGAATCTATGTCACACAGAATGCACATAGACGACAGCATTGCACTTGTTGGGAAGCTTCTATTCGGAATTGAAAAAGGTCCTGAGGTGCTGATTAGAGTCCGACCTACTAACGAGCCTCTTGTTGATGATTGGGGTTGTCTTAAATCCTTTGTAAGCACAATCTAGATCTCTATTCTAACCATTTATCTTCAGAATCCTTACCTACCTAATGCAATGGTGATCTGGCTGGAGGCTGGGCGGTCTTTTAAATATACAGAGCTGGTCATATGACAATTGACGACGTGACTCATTTCTGTCTTATTCCCCTGTTGTTGTTCTTGAAGTTTTGCTTATCAAAGATGTAATTTCCTTAACCCTTTTCAGGTAAGAACATTTGAGACACATTGTGGATCATTATCCCAGTATGGAATGAAACATATGCGTGCTGTTGCTAACATATGCAACTCTGGTATAAAAATGGAGCAGATAGCCAAAGCATCAGCACAAGCTTGTGTGAGTATTCCTTCCAACTCTTGGAGTTTGCTCGACGAGGGATTTAGTGCATAGGACACATAAATTATGGGCTCCCAGGGTATGATAATCTTGGTATCATATCCTTCATGTTTATCTTTATGTAAAATGATTGTAAATATGCCATTAAAAAAAATGATTGTACAGATGCTTCTTTCTTAACATGTTGGTAATCTTGTTTATGTAAAGCTGACAGATGTTTATCACTTTTGTTGTGTTACTGCATAGAATTGATAAGTATGTTTGTGTATAACTGATAAGCCTAACTCACTAGAATGGATATTTAATAACTATGGTGATTTCACTTAATACGAAAATACGAAAACGACTATATTAAAAATAAACTTTAAGGTCTCCCACGGACCTGAGTATGATAATGAGTAGAAACTCTGAAAACATAGAGTTGAACATGGATAATTAAGCATGACAAAGAGAAGTTGCTTTCAGTATTTTTGGGGCTTCAGCTAGTGTGGAAATTAATCATGCCTTTATTAATAAGGCAAAATACAAAATTGGCCTGTCGGCCGAAATTAATTGCATTCTATATAATATGTATATAATAAAATATATATTTGTCTGTTATTATTTTTGGGAGCGGCTAAAAATATACATTTCTCTTATTAATATCTGGCAATTGTTCTCGTACTTCTGAATTCTTTGTTTTTTGGGAGGTCACTTAAATCTGGTGGGGTAGTATGTGCTAAAGTCTAGTGAGGTGGTTTAGAAAGCTGGGATATGGTTGGCACACGAGTGAAGGAAATCAAACCATAATTAGGTTATCTTAAACAAAATGACAATTACTTTCTGTGTGCTTCTGTTCATGAAACACGAGATTTTTGCTAATAATCTGGCAAGCCACAAAAGTGAGTGACTAGGAGGAAACAAAGGTAATATTTTATGTGACACTTGAAGTAAAATGAGGGAGAGTACTGTAGTTTAATTACTTTTTTGAGACTTAAATTAAGTTGAGTGACTTTTCGTTAAAAAAAAAGAGAGTAATCTACCCTGAAAACATCAGTTAACACCATATACAATTAAAATATTTATTTTATTTCGTATACCTACTCTATAGATTTATTTTACCATGTATATCTACTTTATAAATTTATTTTAATTATTCATTATTCCACATTTTAAGGGACTATAATTTTATACCTTTTCTCTTTCCGCTGTCTTTTTTCAATCTCTTCCCCTTTCTTCACTACCCAATTTAATTTGAATATTGTTGGAATAATGCCGATTATTATTTAAATATTGCGGTTTTGAATTAGATATTATAGTTTATTTGAATACCATAAATAGTTTTGATTTGAATATTATATTTCTGAATTAAATAGTGTAGCTTCGAATGGAATATTTTATTTCTGAAATGAATATTGCAGTTATAAATTGAATACTATAAATCGAATACATTAAAATTGAATATTGTAGTTCTATATGAAATACTATAAACATACTGTTAGTTTCTATACCAAAATGTTAGCATGAATATTGTTAGTTTTTTTTACCAATATTTGTATGTATACTATTAGTTTTAATGGAATACTAGTATGTTCATATACAACTAATTTTTCATTGGATGTAGATATAATGTTAGTTTGATTAGAATACTGGTATACATACTGCAATAATTTTCTTATTAGAATATTTATAAATTTATTGTTAGTTCGATTAGAATATTAGTCTATAATTTGGAATATAATTAATTTATGCTTGGAATATCAGTAAGTATGTCGTTATTTCTATTGGAATACGGGTAGATATTTTGGAATACAAATATATTTTAATAACTTTTTGTTAAAAATCTCATCCAAAACTTAGGAACTCAATTATTGAAAATATGGAGAACTTGCCAATTGAAAAGGAGATTTATAAGGATGGAAGTGATTGTAATTGATAAGTTTTCTTTTTTTAATATGCGTGATCTTAGCAATACTTCTATTTTTCAGGCTTCGTGTTTCCAACCTTGCAAATGGGTTGGTATATTATAGATATAGAGTGTAAATTTATTTGGACACCTGGAATAATTTTAATTTTCGGGATAAATTAAAATAATGAGTATTATAAATGAGTATACTATTTAACTTTCCAAAAAAAAAGACTCGATGACTTCGGTACAATCAATAAAGTATAAATTGAGTGAATATGCTGAAATTAGTCTTTTGATTTTAACAAACTTTGCTAAGCTTAACCGGCTTAGCAAGAGTTGGTTTAACAAATTACTGGTAAAAACACTAGCATACATTCTAGTTTGAATTTGAGGCTGTACTTTCTTCCACTTTCCACGTGTTGCAAAAGAAGTTCCTTTGCCAAATTATAAATCCAATAACATTAATAAATAATAATAACACTAACGGCAAAATGTATGAGGTAAAATTGGTTAGTGGCAGGCAGACGAATAATGAAGTGACACATAAAATTAAAGATAAATGGGACGTGAGTCGGTAAATAAAAGTTACCGGATGCAAGCATGTGACTTGTGTTGAATGAATCCCGAAGAAAGAGTAATCGATAACAAAAGTTCAAAATATTGATATCGGGTAGCATTTAGTGAGCGGTCATTACAAAGAAATTTGCATTTATAACCAACCGTTATGCAGCCATCAATGATGATTTTATTCTCATTCAAGAGAAGCTTGATTTGAAGATCTTGTCTCCCTAAATAAAGCTATAAATAGTAAAATAAACATCCATCGTAAACCCGAAACATTTTGTACACAAAAGTTACATTCTACTCTCACTTTATGACATTATCCTCAGTCTCTATTCTTGAATATCGTTCTTACTGTTGCCACCAGAGAGGCTAAGTTGATAGCCAGATTTGTGTTTATTTTAATTTCATTTCATAAACTTTCGTTCTTATTTATTTAATATCTTTTGGTCAAATTCATTTATTTGTTTATAAATTATGTTATAAATTCAATTATACCGTTTTACGGATAAATATAAAAGTGATAAAAATAAAATGTTTATATGAATAGTCGTTGCTGCTCTTTACAGAAAGTCACTTTGGTCCATTCAACCAATGTCACCTATCCATCTTTTTTTTTGTTTGGTTAGCGTCGGATGTTAAAGTTTGCAGGGAAAAAATAATACTATCCTAAAAGTTCTGGAGATTAAAAAATATATCTACTTAATTAGTATTTACGGCAATTAAAACCGTTTTGGTTTGAGTTGTTTAACCCGATATAACCTAATTTCAATCCAACCAAACTCAAAAGAAGTTTTCATTTTCAATTCTCCAGTTTTGCTTGAACCATGTCCTTTTTTAAATTAAAGAGATTCTTTTTAAATTTTTGCATAATTACTAATCCAGGACACGTGCCGTGCTGGCAAATCTGCATATTATCGATGTATGAGTCAAAATCCGACCGAAAAAATTCAGCATGAATAGGTGATCAAAGTGTGAGAACTGTAGCTCATCACGGGCGACTAGGTCAAGGTCGATCGGGTGTTAACAAGATTGAGCCGTTGAGTAGCGCATTAGGACCGAGGTCGAGCAGTAGGAAGTGAAATAACAACTAATATAACTTTGGAACTTTCAAAGGGAATATTTCACTGAATATTCCTTCTGATGTTCTTTTTAGAGTTTTTGGGAGTATCTCATATAAATAGTAGTAGAAGAGATAAGACAAAAGACATGTAATATTCCAGTTGATAAAAACTTTTATGAAAAGTTGACTCTAGAGAGACAATACAAAATATTACCTTTCTATTAGGGCTGTACATGGACCGGATTGGTTCGGATTTTATCAAAACCAAACCAAACCAATTATATCGATTTGGATTGATTCGGTTTTGTCGGGTTTTTCGAGTTTTCGGGTTTTTTGTTGCTTACATATTATTTCAATCTTACTTTGTTAAATATTTGATAATTAAATATATATTTACTAAAAATATAAAAAAATTGACAAACATATTATCAATTAAAATATTCTTATGAAATAATTCTATTAGTAACACATAATTGTTATTTTTTTAGTCGTCCGTCAAAATTTTCGTTGATATACACATTCAAGTTAACCAAATTTAGTAATTAAACATAAAAATCAATGTGATACCTAAATATTAATGACCACTTCACATTCGAAAAACATATAAGAATTTAATAGATCTTAACATATGATATGAATATGAAATAACAAAGAGATAGACGCATTTCAGTAACACTTGATAAGAAAGTGATCATACAACTCATTATTTAAGGTCAATAAATATGGAGCACTTCATATTCTATTAAAATTTATATCCCGCAAGAGAATCCCAAATATTTCTAGATATTTTTTAAAGAAAATTCTATATAAAATCTTAAAAGTATATATAAAAATTATATATTTATATGTCGGGTTGGTTCGGATTTTTTTACTCAATACCAAACCAAATCAAACCAAACCAGGTCGGATTTTTAATCGGTTTGGTTTGACTTTTCGGTTTGGTGCGGTTTTTCGGTTCGGTTTGTTGTTTATTCCACCTTTTCTCGCATCAGATCTGAGAAAATCAATATATTCTCATATCCATTTGTCTTACATCGTTGTCAGAGAGAAGAATCATCCACCTCATTCAATATTTGGGTGAATCATTCTCTCTATTTGCATTTATTTCCATTTAGTATGTTTATTGCTTATCATTGTTCCTCCACTTATCCATAACAACATCATTTAATACTATTTGCATTTAATCGGTTTAAGCATCATTCTGCGTTGCGTATTCAAGCATGTGTTAGACCTAGAACTTATTATCTTTAATTAGAATTTATCCATCACTTTCTTATTTAATTAGTTTAATAAAAGGTTCATACTTTTTGGTCAAACAATTTGGCGCCGTCTGTGGGAATTTCCTTAGTCAAAGTCTTAATTTTTCTAGATCTAAAAAAACAACAACAACAGAACAACACAAAAGTTTCTTTTCCCTACGTGCACAGTCTAACATGGCAGGTAATGGAGAAGAAAGAATGAAGGCGGTGGCAGGCCTTACTGCTAGCCTCTTAAACACCATCAATGAGGTTGCTGGTACGAACGAGGTGAATGTGACACCAAACGCTTCCCCTAGACGAAGTGGTTCACCCCTTCCTCATGGCAGCGTCACAACCTCCCATGAAAAAGGAGCCTCTACGTCCGCAGTAGAAGAAGCACCACCAGCAGTGAAAAAGCTACCGGAAGCATGGCTAACGAGTACGCTGACCAATATACTGGACAAACCCGCCCAAAGGACGAACATGGAGGACGTGCGAGTCGGCATCACATCAGTAACCGATGATCAACACGTCCCTCCTGTAACAGGTATCACTCACACCATTAATGATGCAGGTAACGACACCCTCACAACTATTCTAATAAAAATGGAGTAGATAGAGAACGTGAACAAAGTGCTCCGCGACCAAATGAAGGAGCATCAATAAAGGGTGGATAAGATACCGGGCGTCCCGAAGCTTTTACCAAAATGGGACGCCGGCCGGTTCGTGGAACAACCATACAACGTCGAGGCCGCACCACATGCTATACCTAAAACATTCAAGATGTCGCCATACTTGAAAATATATGACGGTACAACGGACCCTGAGGATCACGTCACTCACTATGTCACTGCAGTAAATGACAACGAACTCGCCAAAGAGTATCATCCATATTGTTGAAAAAATTTGGTGAAACCCTAATCAGGGGAGCACTGATGTGGTACTCACAACTGCCTGCGCGATCCGTAGAAACATTTAAGGAAATGGCCGACAAGTTCGTCACCGCCCATGCCAGGGCCAAGAAAGAGGAGGCGAGGGTAAACGATATATTCGCCATTAAACAGTCACCTGGCGAAGGACTCGGGGACTTCCTCGCCCGCTTCAACCGTGTTAGAATGACACTCCAAAATATATCAGAAGGAATGGCGGTAGAAGCTTTCCAAAATGGCCTGAACAAGAGTGGTTCGAGGGTGACCAGAAAATTGTTGAGTCGTATCATGAAATACCCCTACCACTTGAGACGAAATACACAATGCCTATTGTGCCGAGGTGAGAGAAGATGAGGACGACCTCAACGGACCAACTCAATAGTTGACATCGGTCCAAATGGAGTCGAGAAAAGATCGCAGAAACGATAACAGAAGGGACCATGCATGTCCACGTCTCAACCGTGAGAGACACCAGCCATACGTCAGAACTGCCGTCATACCCCCATCCCCCATGGTGACAGTCCATCCAGGCCGCAGACAGGGACTCACCAAAACGAAAGAGGTATGCCTCCACTACAATCTGCTCACATTTTTGTGTTTCTCCTTCAGAAATAGTCTACGCCCCGGAGAAGCTCAGCCCAAAGGTGAAATGTCCACAAAAGATGAAGTCCGACCCAAATTCCAAAAAGTCAAATGCCCTTTGATAACTACACCAGGAACGAGGCCACAAGATAGAGGCTTGCATCGCTTTAAGACAAGAGGCCGTGAACATGCTCAATCAATGGCATTTGAGAGAACTGATGAGCGACCGAGGAAGGGCGAACTTCGCTCGAGGACGCGAACAACATCAAGGACCGCCGAAGTTGCCCTTCCCAACCCGCACCATCCAAATGATCATTGGTGGAGGTGACGAGCCGTTGATCAACAACGTAGCGTTCCACCCATAAGCTGAAGCGATCAATCAACCATGAACGGTATGACGACCTCGAAGAAAGTATCATCTTCGACGAGTCGGATACTCACAGTCTGACCTTTCCTCACTATGATGCCCTTGTTATTACTTTGCTCATTTCAGATACTGATGTAAAACGAATTATGGTAGACGATGGAAGTGGCACATGAATTATCCGCCCTCGAGTTCTCACACAAATGAGGCTCGAAGATAGGATAGTGACACGCTGCATCACACTGACAGGTTTTAACAATGCAGTTGAGTGGACTTTCGGAGAAATCACACTACCCGTTCTGGCCGGTAGTGTCACTCTGGAAACTACGTTGCACATTATGGATCAAGATACGTCGTACAACGCCATCATAGGACGGCCTTGGATACACTCCATGAGGGCCATCCCATCCAACTTATATCAGGTTGTCAAGTTTCCTACCCCGTGGGGAGTATTCAGCATTTGCGACGAGCAGCACACGGCCCAGGAATGCTATTGCATCGCCCAAGACTGCACATATACTCAATAATTAAAGGGTAAAGGTGCGGAAGCATATCAATTAACGAGGTCGAGGTCGGACATCGACGAAGTGAAAGATGTCATCAAGGACCCCGAAGTCGTGGAGGCTACGAGATCAACTGTGGAAGACCTCGACCCCGTTCAGCTCGATAAAAGTGACTTGTTCTCCTTTTCTAACAATGCAGACTTGTTCGCCTTTTCTCATGCAGACATGCGGGGCATACCGAAGGAAATAACATCACATAAATTGAATGTCGACCCGTTCCACCCCTAGTGTGGCAGGTAAGAAGAAAATTCAATGCCGCTATAAATGATGTTGTCCGCGAAGAGGTGGAATAATTACTTGAAAACGGCTCTATCAGGGAGTCGAAATACCCCCAATGGGTCGCCAACGTGGTCATGGTGAAAAAGAAAAATGGGAAATGGAGGATGTGCATAGACTTTACAAATATGAACAAGGCATGCCCGAAAGACTCATTACCACCGCCTCACATTGATCATCTCATCGATGCAACAACAGGGCACGAGCAGTTAAGTTTCCTGGACGCCTATTCGGGTTACAACCAGATCCTCATGGAGGAAGAAGACCAGGAAAAAACTACTTTCATCACCCATTATGGGACGTACTGCTATAGAGTCATGCCGTTCGGATTGAAAAACGCAGGGGTAACATACCAGAGGCTAGTAACCAAAAGGTTCAAAGAACAACTCAGCAAAACCATGGAAGTATATATAGACGACATGTTGGTCAAGTCGAAAAGAAAGGAAGACCATATCGACCAATTGAGAGAAGCCTTCGACAGACTCAGGCGGGTACGACATGAAATTGAACCCCGAGAAATGCTCCTTCGACGTGACCTCAGAAAAGTTCCTCGGCTTTTTAGTTTCGCAAAGAGGCATCGATGTCAACCCCGACCAAATCAAGACTATAGAGGGAATACTAGACACTTGAACAACAAGAAGCAGGTGCAGAAGCTGACCGGCAGTATAGCCGCCCTATCAAGGTTCATCTCACGATCCTCTGATAGACACAAATTCTTCAGCGTGCTAAAAAAAGACAATAGACTCCAATGGAATTCCGAGTGCGTCGACACCCTAAGAGAACTAAAGGTGTACCTATCTTCGCCCCGCTGCTTGCTAAGGTGGAACCTAGAGAATGCCTTCTAATCTACCTGGCCGTGTCCGACGTTGCGGTACGCACAGTCCTGGTTCGAGAAAGTAAAGGTACGCAATATCCAATTTACTACATTAGCAAGACCTTGGTCGATGCTGAAATAAGGTACCCCACCTCGAGAAGCTAGCCTTGGCTTTGGTTGTAGCTTCACGAAAGCTTAGACCTTATTTCCAGTGCCACCCCATCTCGGTGCTCACGATCTTTCCTTTAAGGAGCATCCTGCACAAACCCGAGATGTCGTGTAGGTTGGCTAAATGGGCCATTGAATTGAGCGAGCACGATATAACCTATCAGTCGGGAACAACGATAAAGTCGCAAGTACTTGCCGACTTCGTCGCCGACTTCAACGCTAAAATAATGCCCAAGGTCGAAAAGGAAGCCGCTAGTACTTCCCCCAAGACATACGACCAATGGATTCTGTACACCGATGGTGCCTCTAACGTGTCATGATCTGTACTGGGACTTGTACTCGAGGTCCCGACAGGCGAGATAATTTGCCAGTCCATACGGTGTCCCTATATGACTAACAATGAGGCTGAGTATGAGGCCGTGATTTCGTTAAAATTGGCACTCAACTACGGAGCACGACGAGTACTCCTACAATGTGACTCACCACTCGTCGTCAATCAAGTCACATGGACCTTCCAAATCAAGGAACAAATGCTACAAATTCAATTTTTTAATATTTTGGGTCAAATCCATTCATTTATCTATAAATTGTGCTATAAATTCAATTGAATCATTTTACAGATAAACACAAAAGTGGTGAAAATAAAATATTTATATGAATAGTCGTTGCTGCTATTTACAGAAAGTCACTTTGGTCCATTCAATCAATGTCACTTATCCATCTCCTTTTTTGGAGGAATTTACATAGAATATAACTCTTTAAAGACTTATTTATATTTTGTACTACTGCTTCAATAAAATTACTTTTAATACAACTTATTTTAAAATCATACCTTTTAAATTAAATTATATACAACTTTTTAATTCCTAAAATCTCTCCTTGATATTTTTCTCTCACTTAAAAATGAGGAATTTACATAGAATACAACTCTTTAATGACTTATTTATATATTCTACAACTACAACTGCTTTAATAAAATTACTTTTAGTACAACTTATTACCTTTTTAATTAAGTTATATACAACTTTTTAATTCCTAAAATCTCTCTTTGATGACTGGATTCTGCAGAATATCTTCGTATTTCTCACTTAGCTTTGTGAAGGTATACATGGCAGTTTTATTGTTTTCATAACTCCAATCACGAATCAAGTTCGCAATGTATTCCACCAAAGGACGAATTGGAAGTCTCTTGCACTTTTATTTGCTGCATTTATCGATTCCGCAATGTTAGAAGTCATAGTTGTTGTCCTGTTGACTGTTGAATGCGCTATTGACCATCTATCATATCCGATTTTGAGTAAATATGGTCTAACCCTCTTGTCAAGGTCATCAATTTCACTCATATGATGCTCAAACTCTTCAATCGTGTATGATTTCGCTGCTGCAAAAAATAGATCCTTCATAAGCAGTTGATTCTTCTTGAACTTCACTTTTATGTTGAAGTTGTCTTTGCTATGCTTTCATGTCGGTGAGATACTATGCACATTCCTTCTCTTACACCGGTTGTGCCAGGTGGGTTGATCTGGCGGAGAGAGACGTGGTGCTGCCGCTGCTTCCGCCCATCGTATTGGCAGCACGCCGATGTACATGGCACCGGAGGTGGCGCGTGGGAAAGAACAGGGGTTTGCATCTGATATATGGGCATTAGGATGTACAATAATTGAAATGGCCACTGGTGGATCACCGTGGACTAATTAAGCTTCATTGCTTTACAAAATTGCATTTTCAGGGCAATCCCCACAAATTCCAAAGTTTCTATCTTTACAAGCAAAGGATTTCTTAAGCAAATGCTTTAGAAGAGATCCAAAAGAAAGATGGACGGCTGAAGAACTCCTCAAACATCCATTTCTTGAGGAAATATCAAATTCGAATTTTAAGGTAATTCAAGATTCTATCACAAGCTCTCCAACGAGTATTCTTGATTTAGATATTTGGAATTCAGTAGACGAATCCAAACAACTAGAAACTTCAACAGGTTTTCCTCTTCAAAGGGTAAGAAAATTGGGTCTGAATTCAATTTTGGAAAAAAAGTTTTGGACATCTATAAATTGAAGACACACTTCTCACAATTAGAACATACAATAGCATCCACAATGTAATCGTTTAGAGGAGAATTTTCTCTCAATAGGATCTTATGTTTTTTCCCCATATGCAGGCCAATTGCCGGACAACATTTTAATGCATATTTTAGTATTTTTTTGTACCTGATTATCAGTTTGCTGTATTGGTCAAAACTTGGACCAAACTTAATGACTGCAAATGGACGCGGTCGAAGATTAAGTTGACCACGACTCAATGGCGATGAGTCATCTAAAGTAGGGTCAGTGCCGAGGTCGAGTAGAAGAATGTATGAAAGTAACGACATAATAAATTTAGAATAGAGAGAAGGAATATTCCCTTGGATATTCCTTCAGATGTACTTTTTAGGGTTTCTTAAGAATATTCCCTATAAATAGGAAGAGATAAAGAACAAAAAAAGATCTTCACTTTTCTGATAAGAACATACTGTAAAGGTTGATTGCAAAGAATATACAAAGCTTGTCTTGTCCACTGATTCCATTATTCAACATATAACTTTTACTCACAAGATCCAAGGATTTCTTGTCCACCCTCATTTTATATTATCCACGTTGCTGTCAGGAAGGAGAATCATCCAAGTCATCCAAACATTTGAGTGAAATTCCTTCTTATTACATTTATTGCCATTATCTACAGTCATTGCATGCTTTCTCTATTGCATTCATTGACAATCATTGAGCGCTTGTAATCGACATTCGATATTAACGGACGCATACATCATTAATACATTAAACCTTCAGATCTAGTAGATATAATGTTTAACTAGGATTCATTCCTTATTTTTTATTAATTCATTTTAAGAAAAGGTTTAACGTTTTTTTGGTAAAATAATTTGGCGCCGTCTGTGGGAGTTTCTAGTTAAAATTTTAGTTTATTCTAGATCTAAAAAAACACGACAACATCCATCTTTTTCTCGTTTGCACGAACTAACAATGGCAGGAAAAAGAGATGAAAGACTGAAAGCAGTAGTGGGTGTCACTGCCAACCTATTGAACACCATCAACGAGGTTGATAGAGAAGATAAGGAGAATGTGACGCCGAGTGCCACACCCAGGCGAAGTGACTCACCTCCCACTCACAGGAGTGTAACCGCTTCACGCGGGGGCCTCCACGTCCACAATTGAGGAAACGCCACCAGCATTAAAAAAACTACTGGAGGCGTGGTTGAAAAGTACCCTAAACAACATACTCGACAAACCCTCTCAAGGGGCGAGTAGGAGCACCGCACGAGCGGATACCGCAACAACTGTCAATAAGCAACCCGCTCCTCTCCCAATAGGTAACACTCACACCGTTGTTGATGCAGGTAATGATGCACTTTCGGCCATTCTGAAGAAAATGAAAGAAATGGAGAACGAGAATAAAGCGCTCTACGACCAAATGAGGGAGCACCAGGAAAGGGTTGATAAGATACCAGGCGCCCCGAAACTTCTACCAAAACGGGACGTCGAACAACCGTACAACGAGGAGGCAGCCCCCCACACGCCATACCCAAGACCTTCAAAATTCCACCATATTTGAAAATATATGACGGCACAACGACCCTGAAGATCACATCATTCATTATGTCACAACAGTAAAAGGCAACGACCTCTCAAAAGAGCAGGTACCATCAGTGCTACTGAAGAAGTACGGAGAAACCCTAACAGAGGGAGCCTTAACATGGTACTCACAGTTACCACCACGTTCGATAATGACGTTTGAGGAAATGGCCGATAAGTTTGTCACCGCCCACGCCGGGGCTAAGAAAGCAGAGGCCAAGGTGAATGACATATTCGCCGTCAAACAACCGCCTGGCGAGGGACTCAGGGACTTCCTCGCCCCGTTCAACAGAGTAAGAATGAGCTTGTCAAACGTATTAGAAGGGATGGCGGTGGCAGCCTTCTAAAATGGGTTGAACAGGATGGGTCGAGGGCGATCAGGAAGTTGTTAAGCAGACTCATGAAATACCCTCCCACCACCTGGGAAGAAATTCACAACGCCTATTGTGCCCAGGTAAGAGCAAACGAGGACGATCTTAACGGTCCAACCCAATGACTAACATCAGTCCAGACAGAGTAGAGAAAAGATCGCCGTAATGATGGCCGAAGAGATCATTCAGGTCCACGCCTCAACCGAGACATGAACCAACCATACGTCAGAACGGCCATCCCACCATCTCCTCGCCATACAGAAGGGCTGTCCAGGCCACATACAGGGACTCAATGAAACGAAAGAGGTATTCCTCCACTCTTATCCGCTCATAATTTTTGTGTTTCCCCTTCAGAAATAGTATACGCACTAGAGAAGCTCGACCCTAAGGTGAAGTGGCCGCAAAAGATGAAGTCCGACCCAAATACTAGAAAATCGAACGCCCTCTATGATTTTCACCAGGATCCGGGTCATAAGACTGAAGACTGCATAGCCTTACGACAAGAAGTGGTGAACATGCTTCACCAAGGACATCTAAGGGAGCTGATGAGCGACCGAGGAAGAGCCAACTTCGGCCGCGGACGAGAGCAACACCAAGGCCCTCCAAAGCCACCCTCCCCCGCCTGCACCATCCAAATGATCATCGGTAGAGGTGAAAAAGCAACAATCAATCACGTGAAGTTCACCACCACATATAAATTGAAGCGGTCGATCACCCATGAACAGTATGATGACCTCGAAGACAGTATCATCTTTGATAAGTTAGATACCCGCGGTTTGACCTTTACTCACTTCGATGCTCTTGTCATTACTTTACTTATTTCAGATACTAATGTAAAAAGAATAACGGTAGATGACGGGAGCGTCTCGTGTATTATTCACGCCTGACTCCTCGCACAAATGAGACTCGAGGACAAGATAGTACCACGCTGCATAACACTAACATGTTTTAACAATGCAGTTGAGCGAACCTCAGGAGAGATAACATTGCCCGTTCTGGCCAGGGGCGTCACCCTAGAGACAACGATCCATGTCATGAACCAGGACATAACCTACAATGCCATCATAAGGAGACCCTGGATACACGCCATGCAGGCCATCCCGTCCAGCTTGTATCAAGTGATCTAGTTTACTACCCCATGGGGAATATTCAGCATTCGCGGGGAACATCGCACAACTCAATAATGTTACCGCATCTCACAGGATTGCACATACACTCAACAATTAAAGGAAGTGGGCTCGGGAGCATAGCTATTACCGAAGTCGGGGCCTGAACTCGACGAACAAAAAGATGTCATTAAGGACCCAGACGTCGTGGAAGACACACGGTCAACGATAGTAGACCTCGATCCCGTCCAACTAGACGACAACGACCACAACAAAAAGGCTTACATAGGCCATAAACTGTTAGAATTAGGTAAATTTCATAAATTTTTAATTGACAACGATGATTTGTTTGCTTTCTCCCATGCAGATATGCCAGGTATCTCAAAATACATCACCACTTACAAGCTGAACGTCGATCCACTCTACCAGTCGGTACGACAGAAGAAAGTTCAACACCACAATCAATGAGGTCGTCCGCGATGAGATGGAAAAATTACTCGCTAACGGCTTCATCCGGGAGTCAAAATACACTCAATGGGTCACCAACTTGGTCATGGTAAAGAAGAAAATGGAAAGTGGCGCATGTGCGTGGATTTCACGGACCTAAACAAAGCATGCCCAAAGGACTCCTTTCCGTTACCTCACATCGATCAACTCATCGACGCAACAGCGGGGCACGAGTTGTTAAGTTTCTTGGACGCCTACTCAGGTTACAACCAAGTCCTCATGGAGGAGAAGGACCAGGAAAAAACCACTTTCATTACCCACCAGGGGACGTACTGCTACAGAGTCAAGTCATGCCGTTCGGATTGAAGAACGCAGGGGTGACTTATCAAAGGCTGGTCACTAAGATGTTCAAGGATCAACTCGGCAAAACAATGGAGGTTTATATAGATGATATGTTGGTCAAATAAAAAATAAAGGAAGATCACATCGACCATATGAAGGAAGCCTTCGATATACTAAGGCAATACAGCATGAAGCTAAACCCCGAAAAGTGTGCCTTCAGCGTGACCTCGTGGAAATTCCTCAATTTCATGGTGTCGAAAAGAGGCATCGAGGTCAACCCCGACCAGATCAAAGCCATCGAGGGAATACCCGAGATATTGACAAGTAAGAAACAAGTACAAAAACTGACCGACCGTATAGCTGCCCTGTCGAGGTTCATCTCACGATCCTCTGACAGATGTCACAAGTTCTTCAACATGATCAAAAAGGACAACGGACTCCAGTAGAATTCAGAATGCATCGAGGCCTTAAGAGAACTAAAGGCATACTTGTCCTCGCCCCCGCTACTCGCAAAAGCAGAACGTGCGCGAGCATCTCCTGATATACTTGGCCGTATCAGAGGTCGCAGTAAGTGCAGTGCTGGTCCGTGAAAACAAAGGTACGCAATATTCAATTTATTACATTAGCAAGAGCCTGGCCGACGCCGAAACGAGGTATCCTCACCTCGAAAAGTTGGCCTTGGCATTAGTCATAGCTTCACGAAAGCTTAGACCCTATTTTCAATGTCACCCTATATCAGTGGTCGCGACCTTCCCCCTAAGGTGTATCCTACATAAACCTGAGCTGTCAGGGAGATTGGCCAAGTGGGACATAGAATTGAGCAAGCACGATATAACATATCAGCCGCGAACAATGATAAAATCGCAGGTACTCGCCGACTTCGTCGCCAATTTCAGTGCCAAAATAATGCCTGAGGTTGAGCAGGAAACTTCTCGTACCTCTCCCAGGTCACCTGACCTATGGGTCCTATACACCAATGTCTCTTCCAACGCGTCGGGATCTGGACTGGGACTCGTACTCGAGGTCTCGATTGGCGAAGTCATCTGCCAGTCCATACAGTGCCCCGATATGACTAACAACGAGGCCGGGTACGAGGTCGTAATTGCAGAACTAAAGCTAACCCTCAAGTATGGAGGCCGACTCGTTGTCAACCAAGTCACAGGGACTTTCCAAATCAAAGACCAGAAGCTACAAAAGTACCAGGCAGAAATTCATAAACTACTGCTGGAATTCGACGAATGTCAACTCGACCAGATATCTCGAGCACAAAACATCGAGGCAGATGGCCTCGCCAAATTAGCAGCAACAACCAAAATCATAAATGGAAAAGGAAACGTGGTTACCCTCCTCCACTCGTCAATAGAACAACTTGAGGTACACTCTGTAAATTTAACTTGGGACTGGCGCAACCGTATTATAACATATTTACAAGAAGGATTATTCCCATCAAACAAAAAGAAGCCAAAAATCTTCGAATGCAGGCCGCTGGATACATCATCATCAATCACAACCTATACAAAAGAACGTTTGGTGGTCCTTTGGCGAAATGCCTAGGGACAAACCAAACAAGACGCGTCCTCGAGGAAGTACATGAAGACCATTGCGGTGCCCATACTGGAAATCTATCCCTCGTCAAATGCCTCATATGAGCAGGCTATTATTGGCCCACCATGAAGAAGGAAGCCACCGACTTCGTCAAGAAGTGCGAGCAGTGCCAGAAATACGCTCCTATGATACATCAAGAGGGAGAGCACCTCCACTTAGTCACATCGCCATGTCCATTCATCAAATGGGGAATGGACATCGTTGGACCACTTCCAGCGGGACGAGGTAATGTGCGTTTCCTTTTGGTTTTAACTGACTACTTTTCCAAATGGGTAGAAGCAGGTGCATTCGCCCAAATATGCGAACAGGACGTTATCACATTCATGTGGAGGACCATCATATGCCGCGTAGGCATCCCCAAAGAGATCAGTTGTGACAACGGACCCCAGTTCACCAGGAAAAAGACCGCCGAATTCTTCAAGAAATGGCACATCAAGCGAATACTCTCCACACCATATCACCCTGCAGGCAACGACCAAGCCGAATCCTCCAATAAAACAATACTGAACATTATGAATAAGAAACTCGAAGACGCCAAGGGACTATGGTCGGAACTACCACCAGAAGTGCTATGGGCATACCGCACCTCGCCAAAAACGAGCACAAGAGAAATGCCATATTCACTAGTCTATGGGACTGACGCAGTGATACCAGTCGAGGTCGGGGAACCAAGTTTGAGATACTCCAATGAGAGCGGACCAAGCAACATCGAAAACAGAAAGCAAGACCTCGACGAAGTAGAGGAGCGAAGGGACATGGCTTACATAAAAATGATAGCCCAAAAGTAGCAAGCAGAACGGTATTACAGCAAAAAGGCCAAAGTAAGACCACTCAAAGTCGGGGACTATGTACTCAAGGCCAAAACACAGGTGAACCAATTGGGACGGGCCATACAAAATCACGACATCAACAAACAAAAGATCATTCCAACTAGAAACAATTGAGAGAAATCTACTCCCAAACAACTGGAACGTCGCCCACCTCAAATACTTCAACTTCTAAGAACGGACGTCCTCCAAGTCGTACTCTTTTTTCGTCACTCGGGTTTTATCCCAACTGGGTTTTATCGAGGAGGTTTTTAATGAGGCGACGAAGGGGATGCCTCAAAGTTCAAGTGTGTAATTCATCGCCCCGCCTACCGACTACTTCTTCAGGACGAGCGATGACGGGACTAGATAGAGTGGAACTTCTCAAATGTATGTATGGAACAAACAGAAACGTGTAATATTCTCCAACGAATAAATAAACAAAGCAACATGCAACATTTTGCACAACTCCACCAAATCATTCTATATTCGACATTCGACCTCGCTCGAATTATTTTACATTCAACCTCGCTTGAATTACTTTACATTCGACTCGCTTGAATTATTCGACATTCTACCTGGCTCGAATTATTTTACATTCGACCTCGCTCAAATTACTTTACATTCGACTCGCTCGATTTATTCAACATTCGACCTCGTTCGAATTATTTTACATTTGACCTTGATCGATCACTTTACATTTAACTCGCTCGAATTACTTTACATTCTACTCGCTCGAATTATTCGACATTCGACCTCGTTCGAATTATATTACATTCGACTCGCTCGATCACTTTACATTCGACTCGCTCGAATTATTTTACATTCGACCTCGTTCGAATTATTTTACATTCGACCTCGCTCGAATCACTTTACATTCGACCTCGCTTGAATTACTTTACATTTGACTCGCTCGAATTATTCGACATTCAACCTCGTTCGAATTATTTTACGTTCGACCTCGCTCGAATTACTTCACATTCGACTCGCTCGAATTATTCGATGTCCGACCTTGTTTGAAATATTTTACATTCGACCTCACTCGAATCCCTTTACATTCGACTCGCTCGAATTATTTTACATTCGACCTCGTTCGAATTATTTTACATTCGACCTCGCTCGAATCACTTTACATTCGACCTCGCTTGAATTACTTTACATTTGACTCGCTCGAATTATTCGACATTCAACCTCGTTCGAATTATTTTACGTTCGACCTCGCTCGAATTACTTCACATTCGACTCGCTCGAATTATTCGATGTCCGACCTTGTTTGAAATATTTTACATTCGACCTCACTCGAATCCCTTTACATTCGACTCGCTCGAATTATTTTACATTCGACCTCGTTCGAATTATTTTACATTCGACCTCGCTCGAATCACTTTACATTCGACTCGCTCGAATTACTTTACATTCGACTCGCTCGAATTATTTGACATTCGACCTCACTTGAATTACTTTACATTCGACTCACTCGAATTATTTTGCATTTGACTCGTTCGAATTATTTGACATTCGACCTCACTTGAATTACTTTACATCCGACCTCGTTCAATGTAACTTATATTCGACCTCAAGTCGGCCTATGTTCGACTCTGTCGAAATCAACATTACATGCAAACGGTCAAAAAATCAGGGACATTCCCACATAGTAAGTGAGAGGAAAAAGAGAACGGGAATCCAAAAATACATAGAAAAAAGGTAATTGTTCCACTTCAATTGTTGTATTATAGTACTTTTTACAAAAGGCTCGAGGACGCCCTCACAAAAACAGTAAAAAAAAAAAAAAACTAAGTACAAAGGCTTCACGTCGCATCATCCCCATCAACATTCATCATCATACCAAGGATTAGAAGCAAGCCCATCCACAACGTCGTCATCATCGTCCCCTCCGGGTGTACCAGGGTTGTAACCACAAGTTTCACGAGCTGCACGTGCATTGACATGGACGCCCTCAAGCTCCACCTCGGAAACCTTCCCGGCACCCTTCAAAGACTTGTACACGTCAAGTTGAGCCTCGACATGAACCCACATCTCGTACAACTCCCGTGATACACTAGGATCGATAGAAGTATGAGAATTAGACGACTGGGACTGTCGTTGCTCCTTCTCGGACTTTAAGATGACGACCTGCTCATTTAACCCAGATAGCTCTACCTCCAAACTCTCGATCCGCTCCTCCAACCTCGCCACCTTGAGCGCCAACATCTCCGCCTCGCTAGACCGTGCAGACCTACAAACACGTAGGGTACCCTCTAAAGCTGCTGCCTCCGCCACGGTGGCCATCCTGGTCCTTTCAACCAGATCCAGCTCTGAACCCTAGTTCTCAATTCTGCCCTCAATTCGATGACCCTGGCCTCGCTTTGTTCAAAATCGACCTTTAGGGACGCCACCTGCGCCTGGAGATCTGCATTCTCGGCCATCACCCCTTTACTTATTTCGAGCTCATCCTCCTTAGACCTCAACGCTTCTTCCAACATGCTGCATCGGCCGATGGCTCTCACGATCTCCTCGTCTTTCTCTTTTAGTTCCTCATCCCTCTACTCAATCTCATCGCGCAATACTTGGAACTGGCCGTACTCACCAACAATTTTGGCCATTTTCCGATACTTGGTGCGGTACTTTCTATACTTAGATTCCATCCTCCTATAGCGAACCATCCTCTCCTCCTCCCACCGGTCGCGCTCAATCTCCAAGATGAGAGTCTGACATGCAAACGAAAGCAAGTCAGCCAGAGTAAAACAACACTTATGAAACGTGTAAACTTAGGAGGAAAGAAGGAAAACTTACCCGCAAGGCCATGCCCGATATGCCTAAAGACAGGTCCGCATCATTTAGCGTTAGCAACGTCCTATTTTTAGCCTCCACACACAAAGAGGAAAAGGATGGTGCCGCCCGCTCTGAGTGAACCAGGAGGTTATAGCTCACGGGAATGACTATATGACGATTAGGACCTTCCGTCCTTGTCTCCACGCGAGTAGCCCTCTCCACGAAGGTCCGTACCTCCTCAGGGTCGATGTCCGAGCCAGAGTCATCATCCCCTGCAGGAACAACTCTACCTCTCCCAGTCGCTGATGAGGAGCCACCTTCAGCAGCCCGCGTAAGCTCTCCGCTACCACGAATCCCCTCAACCTTAGAGGGCCTCTTCTCCATGGAGGCGCCCGCCACCAAAACGGCCTCGACGTCTGGTGAAGGCACTTATTCCACTTCCAAAGCTACCAGATCTTTCCGACTCAACATCAGCGACAATGGCCTAACCAGTCTCCACCCGTCGTCATTTCCTCGGTGACGCCTCCTCTCCATGAGCTTGCTCGTCAAAAAGATGAAAGATAGGTTGAGAAGAGATCTCATCTGGAACGGCAACAGTTTGAGGAGTGAAGTCCCTCATTGATGGAGCTCGAGTCTTACCTCCCCATGCTGACTCGGCTAGAGCAAATTGCATCCCGACCGAGGCCACCACCTGGTGAAATGCAAGCACTGGATCCTTCGCCTTTTTGGAAGCTCGCCAATCTAGCACCAAAGAAAGGTCGCATCAAAAGACGAAAGCGAACAGCGAACAACGATAAGTTGGAAGGTGGAAATAACACTTACTGGTCGAAGTCTTGGGTCCAAAGCGCTTGTGGAAGGACGCCCATTCGCGAATTCCCATAGTGTGGAGTAACACACGAGCAACCCAATCTTCAATATCTAAGACGAGATAAGGTGCACGCTTCTCAGCTAAAAACAGGGAAGCCGTGAGTGGGTCGAGAACGAAAGAAGAAGAGGAAGAAAAGAGGAAATAATGAACATATGGAAAGATACTTACAATTATAGTTCCATTGCACGGGGAACCCGGTCATATTCGCCCCTAGATGCTCGGTCTTGATAAAGAAGTATTTATGCCAGAACCGCCGGTTCACCCTCTCATCCATCCTGGCCACCAACCCTTTGGTCCCTCGATGTCGCAGGTGTATCAATGTGCCTCTACAAAAACTGGGCGAGAATAGATGCAACAGATGGTGGATATTGACTTCGCAGCCAGCCAACGCTGCGTACTTCGCCAGCATCAGAAAACTTTGTATATAAATAAGGGGAGAGTTGCGCCGGGCAGACATTATAAAAGCGGCAAAACTCCTCCGCTAATGGGGGAAGAGGAAGAGAATAACCAACTAGGAAGGGATAAGCATAGAAAGTGCAATATCCAGTCCGGTGAGCCTGTACTATGTCTCCTCCCGCCGGAACAATTTCGACGTGAGAGCGAATACGATATTTGGACTGGAGGTCGGCTAATTGACTCGGTCCTATCTCGGAAAGCACCTGAGCGGGAGCGGGAACAGGTTCCTTTGGGAAGTCATATCTGACCGAAGGATTCTTAGGAACCACTTCCTCTACGGCGGGGACGCTTTATTCCTCCTCAACCATGGATTCCTCGCCGTTGGGAGGAATAGCCACCGATAAAGGAGTGGCATCGGAGATTCCGTCGTGAATATGAGGAGAATTTGACGTATTAACGTAGTGAGGTGTATACAACGAAATCAGGGAAAGAAAGTGTCATCTGGGAAAGAAATCAGAGACTGAAATTGAAGGAGCTGTAAGAAATCGGAAGTAGAGATCAGAGAGGAAGATCAAAATGCATACAAAATGAGAAATGTTGAATGTTTCGAAAGGGAAACCCCTCTCCTCTATTTATAGGGTTGGGTGGCACCATAATCAAGGAAAAGGGCCATCAATGGCATCAAATTCGAAGCGACAGAAGCACAACACTGCATTGGGAAGACGCGTAATGATGATGCGCATGACCATGAAACCATCCTTCATCAGCCACACCAACCGCAGCCAGCTGGCAACCTCCGCCAGTTCGACCACGGCCGATTCGATACAATCATCACGACCAAGTTTCCTCCGAACGGTTGTAGACGAAATTCGCTCATCGAGGACATCTAAGTTCACGACCTCAACAAGCGAAGGGACTAACTGTATTGGTCAAAACTTGGACCGAACTTAATGACTGCAAATGGACGTGGTCGAAGATTAAGCCGACCACGGCTCAATGGCGAGAGTCATCTAAAGTAGGTTCAGTGCCGAGGTCGAGTAGAAGAATGTACGGAAGTAACATCATAATAAGTTTAGAATAGAGAGAAGGAATATTCCCTTGGATATTCCTTCAGTTGTACTTTTAGGGTTTTTAGGAATATCCCCTATAAATAGGAAGAGATAAGAATAAAAAGGATCTTCACTTTTCTGATAAGAACATATTGTAAAGGTTGATTACAAAGAATATACAAAGCTTGTCTTGTCCAATGATTCCATTGTTCAGCATATAACTTTTACTCACAAGATCCAAGGATTTCTTGTATCATTGAATCAACGAATTGAATCGTAGTTGATCATCCATCATTCTAACTTTCGTCTCTCTAAGCATCATTCTTCTGTAGTTCTTCCTCCTAATCATTGGAATCCAGACGGGGGCAACATAAAAAAGTTGTGACGATTCAAAATCCATTACAGGTCGTGATGGCGTCCAACATCACCGTTAGGCAAGTCAACACTTAATTATTTATTTTATCATTTTTAAAATCATAAGTCTTCCTCGGATAACGAGGTTAGTGCATTAAAATAAATCGTAGTTACGTACAGTTTCGTTAAAGTAATAAGTGAAAGTGAATCACTGTAAAACAATCCATTACAAGTTCTAGAACACCCCTAAAACACGGTGTCACAAGTGCATGAATATTTAATAAGGAGTACAATAATAATAATAATAATAATAATAATAATAATAATAATAATAATAATAATAATAATAATAATAATAATAATAATAATACATCTGTCCAGAATGTGAATAAGACATGATAAAATAAATAGTACGATAGAGACTTTGTAGACTGCGTTGCGCGGCCTGGAATGCAGCTCACATAAAGTCTCCTCAACAACTACGCTTACGCGCCAAAATGATCACCAAATGTACTTGTCAGATCTTGCACATTTAGTGTAGAAGTGCAGCATGTGTACGTAAATCAACGCGTACCCAGTAAGTATCTAGCCTAAACCAGGAGAAGTAGTGACGAGGGGTCAATATCGACACTTTAGAGGTCCAATAAAGCAATATAATAAACCATAAGCAGATATCAACCATACAGTAATAATGGGGTAAGGCTGTAAGTTACATAATCTTCCAAAAATTTCTTTTAAAGATATAAATTTCTCAGTCTCGTGTTCTATCTCCACAACTCAAATATGTTAAGTACCAGAAACCAACGGATAAGGAACACCATAATAAATGTCGGGCATCAGTGGGAGGAAAATCTTGTGAATATTCGGACTGCTAGCGATATAACGTACGATTATGCTGAGGTCGTACGACCCGATCCAGCATAATGTGTACACTGCTGAGGGTCGAGCGTCACGAACCATAGATGCATCTATTATACTGCCGAGGGTCGAGCGTCACAAACCATAGATGCATCTATTATACTGCCGAGGCGTTCGGCCCGCTCCACAAGAAAGGAAGGAAATTATCGAATTACGAGACACGAGCTTACAATACACTTCACGGGCACAATAATAAATATACCCCTTTACATTTATCAAATACCTTGGCAACAACTCCAGGTGTTAAAGCTCTACCTAATATATTAATATGTTTCTAAATCAAATTTCAATTAAAATTTTAATTAATTAAGCTAGTAAAATGAATCCAAACAATTCAACTATTACATGATAAAGTCATAAGTCTACCCGTACATAAACATGTTTTAGCTACGTACGGACGCTCGTCATCTCATGCGTATGTTGCACCCACAAATAGTTGCACATAACAATAATGATCACCTAGGGGTAGTTCCCCCCTCACAAGGTTAGACATGAGACTTACCTCGCTACGAAGTTCCATAACCGGCTCCAATGCCTCTCAATTTCTTCAACTCAAAGCCAAACGACCCGAAACTAGCCAAACAATGTGCAAATCAATCAAAGTATACTCCAATGCTTATAATTTAACAATCTATAATGATCTCCAACTTCGCTCGAAAAGTCAATAAAGTCAACCCTCGAAGCCACATGCCCGGATTCTGAAAATTTTCGAAGATAAATTTTTACCCATAACATTACGAACTCGAATATATGATCTATTCCCTATTACATTTCCAATTCCGTGGTCAAAATCCAAAAATACCAATTCTAGGTTTTCTCTTAAAATCCCACGATTTCCAAAAATTTTCATGTATTTACAAGCCCAAATTCGTATATTTAACTCACAACTTGTAGAAATTACTTAACTTATGATTGACGATGAAAACAACGCTCCAAAATCGCTCCAAGGCCGACTCCCATGGAAGAAATGAAAATGATCCAAACTCACACACTTAAACAAGCTCTCTGCCCAGCGATCATCACACCTGCTGTCACTTGACTGATTCTGCGGATCCGCAGGTGCGGCCAAAAATTCCGCTTTTGCGCTTCTCCTCAGGCCTCCCCCATTCGCATCTGCGGGCACGAATTTACACATGCGAAGGTGTACCTCCGCCCGTTCGTCCACTTCTGGGGAAATGTCCCGGCTGCCCACTCCAGCTTCTGCGCCTTAATTTCTGCTTCCTCGATCAGGCAGGTTCGGAAAACATCTTCGCATCTACGACCTCAATCCAG
This sequence comes from Nicotiana knightiana, assembly GCA_005239525.1. Taxonomy (NCBI): domain Eukaryota; kingdom Viridiplantae; phylum Streptophyta; class Magnoliopsida; order Solanales; family Solanaceae; genus Nicotiana; species Nicotiana knightiana. Next base: position 191,714 of record ML383940.1, read on the forward strand.
CCTTGCCCAGGTCGCTTCTGTGACCTACTGCCTCGTTCCCGCGGCACCGAACCTGCGGTCCTTCTTGCGCAGGTGCGAAAATACCCGCATCCAGAACTTCCAGTTTTTTTCCTTAAGTCCAAAATCCAATATGTTGATCACCTCCAATCCACCCGATGCCCCCGGGACCTCAACCAAATATACCAATGCGTCCCCAATTATGATACGAACTTAGTCAAGGCCTCAAATCATGCTAAACAACATCAATACTACGAATCAACGGCCAAAACCTTTCTTTTAACTTTCCAACTTCCAAACTTCGCTGAACGCATCCGAACTATACATAAACGAGCATCGATAACATAAAAATCCACTTCAAACCAAACTTATGAAATTCTAAACTTTCAAAATGCCAGCTTTCCATAATAAGCGCTGAAATGCTTGGGACCACTCGATACTCAACCCGCCCAAGTCCGAAATCATCATACGAATCTATTGGAACCTTCAAATCCCCATTCCGAGGTTGGATACTCAAAAGTCAAACCTTAGTCAATTCTTCCATCTTAAAGTTCCGAAATTAGAATTTTCCTTCCGAATCAACTCTAAACTTTCCAAAATCTAATTCCGATCACACGCACAAGTCGTAATACGTGAAGTGAATCTAATCAAGGCATCAAATCGCCGGATGACATGCTAGGGCTCAATAAGACCGGCCGGGTCGTTACATTCTCCCCCACTTAAATATACGTTCGTCCTCGAACGTGCCAAGAAATGTTCCGGATTTGTCCAAAATCACTGGTTGACAGCTTGTGCACCTGCCCGTCCCACCACAACTTAGTTGAGCACATCAGCTCGATCCATACTGAAGATCCTCCATTTTATTTAGTCAATAAGCCTTAGAACCAAATTCCAACCTCCAAATTTCTCTACAAAACCTGGTTCTAACATACGAACATCGTAACAATCGCTACACACTATACCAAAACATGATCATGCACCATGCTGACATCACCCAACACACCACATAACTCATTTTCCTAAGGCAACCTCCTCCAAGAACAACAACTGCAATTTAAATGTCTCGAAGCCCGTAGTATACCTCGTAACACATATAAGCCATGTTCCAACTCTCGCGATACTGCCACGACCGAAGAGATGTGTAGAAATTCATAACCACATGTCAAATCAACAAATCATGGAGTCTCTCCTCCCGACAAGGACCATTACCTCATTCAGACTGAATAATGATAGTTGTTCTTTAATATACCTTATATAAATCAGATTGCACCGATTTCAAGTCAAAAAATCTTGTCTCACCTCCAAGCACAACAACTGCAATTTAAATGTCTCGAAGCCCGTAGTATACCTCGTAACACATATAAGCCATGTTCCAACTCTCGCGATACTGCCACGACCGAAGAGATGTGTAGAAATTCATAACCACATGTCAAATCAACAAATCATGGAGTCTCTCCTCCCGACAAGGACCATTACCTCATTCAGACTGAATAATGATAGTTGTTCTTTAATATACCTTATATAAATCAGATTGCACCAATTTCAAGTCAAAAAATCTTGTCTCACCCAGTACAAGATGCTCAGACAATAATCCACCCTAAACACTGACCAAGATCTCATATGACGCCATCAATGCGACGACAAGCCACCACTTGAATAGGACATATAAAGAGGAACGAACTCTGGAAAAGAACTGCCCAGCCCGCGTAACGAATAAAACGGTTGAATAGATGTCATGAACCCTTCTCAGAGAATGAGAAACAAAATACACACGAATAGATGAAGGGAACCATACTCAACATCTCACTGTTGCGGTGTGCAACCCGATCCACACATGGTACCGTTGCGGTGTGCAACCCGATCCAAACATGTATATCGTTGCGACATGAAACCCGGTCCAAACAACATACCCGTGGCGGCGTGCCACCCGATCCACATAACAATAAATACAGAAATACCCATCAAGCCATAATGCTTATACCTACGAAATACCTGAATATCAACCACAAGCACGCCAAGTGCAAATGAATACAACCCTGGGGCGACGGATAGTGCCATATGCTACAAAACCCAAGCACGACTATGGTGTAGTAAATGAACTACCTCTCGAGAGCCATCATGTTCATATAACACCACAAGCTACATGGGACCACAACACATATGCGAATGATCAATCCGTCTCACAACCCGCATGGCACAATAGAGTGGAACAACTGACGATGAAAATAACATTTAATGATCGAAGGCTCCTCTGTAAGCAACGCCATGCTGAATGAACACAACAGACCTGATGTAGAGCACACATTCACATTAGACCCAACAACGGACCCCAAACCGATTTCGATCATCCCATAATGGACCAACAACCTTTCAAGGATCCACAATGGCGCTATTCATGACACACACAAGTAGCCATCCCAATCCAGAACAAACTCCCACAGTTCACAACCAAAAGAATAGAGCGCCTTCCAAGCATAAACTCTCACATTAATGATAGTAGAAAAAATCTCCATACTTGGTTCCAATTATAACCATCAAGTGGATAACATGGCACGCTTATACAACTCCTCAGTGAAGTACTCCTCTCACGACCTTCCGCACCAGGTAGAAAAGTCTGCACCTCCATACCACCAACTGTACTAATTCGGTAAAGTAATCAAGAATCCGCAAATCAATACACGATGCCTCTCACCCCGAACACCATTCTCATGCAACACTAAGATAATGCTATCTTCCTCTAAACATCTGAAATTTTCTCTGCTCATCCGAGCTCGTGACATACTTATCAACACCAACCTCGACCTTGGTCCTAAACATCTAAATCCTATACCGCTCACTGCACCTATCATGCCGCTACGCGGGAATACCAGAATCATCATAGCTCCTGAACTACTAGTAGAATGAACACTTTACTGACTAGAAACCTTCCATTTAACTCATTTCAGAAGAATCGTTGCAACATGAAACTAAACTCCCATAACCACATAACATATAAACCCCAAATCGTGGTCTAAACCGCTATAACTCTTCCGGGACACATTTACACATAACAAGGCCATTTGAATCAAATGCCTCCCAAATCAATCAAATTATGGTGGTTGTCAAACCCGCACGTACGACCACAACCACCTGTATGACTAACACAGTGAAGGAACTGATCATTGTCACAATCATGCTGGTTCAAACCATTACTAACCGACCCAACTTCTTCTAATTTACTCTTGACTTGCCTTAGGAATAATAATAGCTCCATTCAAAAACATGATGATCTCAATCAGCACTCATCCCTAGTGACCCGAATCACGATACCACATCGTCTCAATACCCATGTGCCATCTCATACCCTCCCCATGCGCATAATAAGATCTCCAACTGGTACACCCATTCTGAAGGACCTTCCGCGAATCCGAAACTGTATCTTCCATTTCTCCAATACTGCCAAGAATCCCCGATGATGACATAGAGAATTCCCTAAGTATTCTTCACACTCTGCTGCAAAATCTCGGTCTTCAGTCATATAACAAATCTAAGAGTCCTTAGACACCGCCTTTATATTCTTGAACCTGTTAGAACTACTGTTGAGAGTCACCCACTCTGACTTTGTCTTGAATACAATCAAACTCCATCGCTCTATTAGCACATGAACACTCCCAAAGAAGCAACTGGTTTAATTCTTTTCCTTGTACATCAAATCCACCAGAAGCATAAACTCCGAGTCTTCCCAAAAACCTGCACATGAATCGATATGGCCAAATATAGCACACATCATCAAGTTCTTTGCCCGAATTACCCCTGATGTTTCCTTTTTCTTTGTCGTAAATAATCCACCAATGCACCAATAACTAGAAACTGCACATGCCGACAACCACGCGATCCAATAGTAGATGGTGGGATCCCCCACTTAACTTTAAGCTACCATCACATAATGTAGAACCCACAAAGATTCCTTCTTCTCAATTACTATGATCTCGCACTGTCAACCCGCCAAATTTCTTGTAGTATCTTGTTAAACTTTTCATGAACATTCCGAATTATTAGCCACAATTGCATATTCGACCTTCTGTCGGGTAGTAAGTAGAACTCTTCGTAGAAACTTTATCAAAATGACGCAACTACTAACCCGCTCACAGGAGATAACCTACTTGTGGGATTACATTTAGACATCGCCCAATGACATTGCCATGGTTAAAAATACCACGAAATCAGCAAATCTCTCCTGAGCCCATGCTCGTCCACCAGCTGTTAAAGTGTGTTCATTCCCCATTGACATCAATTGAAAGTCCGACAATACATTCCAAACTTGAAGTCACGTCGCATCTCATAATGATAATCAAGCTTTTACACCTCTCTTCACTCCAAGAAAACTCCTTTCTGTCATATTAATCCTTCCTCGGTGCACTGGCCACCGTCCCAAATGGCATTTACGGACTTGGTCATTGTCCACCATGATTCCCAAATCGCCCTATTCTTTTCTCAAGGCATGTGGCTATCCTACCACAAAATTCATATGCTACTCTGCCACTCCCACTTCAGTTAAACCATCTCCTTTAAGAAACTTCTCAACCTCTACTTTTTATACTTGACATGCTAGCATTTCAACCACCGCGAGACACCTCCCACCACGTCCTTCCTCATCCTTTGTTACCCAAATGCTGCCTCAAATCAAAATCCATCTCTATAGAACCTGTACTAATAAATTGCTACCAACTCTAAGCCTCCTCGAAGATCATCTTTCTCGAGCCATTAGCATTAGAAACACTGATTTGATTCTGAAACCGCTACACACCGCCATCTCTGACAACCCCTTCTCAATGACCATTCCACAATACCCTGTCCCGAAGGCAACTCAAAAAATACCATAACACCGGCGAGCCTTAATGCATTCAAACAAGGACGACGACGTTCCATCACAAATGAGAAATCCACCACGCTCGAAAATATCAATTCTCTTTACTTCATCAACCAAAGCCTGAACATCCATAGTCCGATTGCCTTTCCTCCGCTGGAATTAAATGCCGAACCTCTAAACCATGCACTGAGAAATCCTTCTTTCGAGTCATTCACTGCCTCGACACATAAATAAACACCCCACCATTACTCCAACATTGTGCGATAACAGCGCATGAACATCATAATAATCTGTGCATAGCCTCGAAACCATAGGAAATACTGATACAGGGCATGAAATGGCAGAACCCCTTCCACAAGACGACGATAATAACTCGCTCGAGTACGCAGGGAAAAACATTCTGCACCACATCTGCAGTACAACTACAACTCCTCAATGTCCAATTTATAACAAGCGCTCCACGTCGCATAAGATTGAGTGGGAAGGAAATAAAAGGCATAAACCTCAAAGGAATCAAACCGCGCGATGAGGAATCAAGAAGGGAAGTTCTCTTATAGCCCTGTAGCCTCTCGAAGATAAGTACAGACGTGTATGTACCGATTCGCAAGACTCTACTAGAGTTGCTCCTAACTCGTGTGACCCAAGTGAACCTAGAGCTCTGATACCAAGCTGTCACTACCCAAAATTCACGATAGGTCGTGATGGCACCCAACATCACTGTTAGACAAGCTAACACTTAATTATTCATTTTATCATTTTTAAAATCATGTCTTCCTTGGATAACGAGGTTGCATTAAAATAAATCGTAGTTATAAAGTGAATCAGTGTAAAACAATCCATAACAACTTCTAGAACACCCCCAAAACCCGATGTCATAAGTGTATGAGCATTTACTAAGGAGTACAATAATAATAATACATCTGTCTATAAGACAGGATAAAATAAATAGTACGATGAGACTCTAGGGACTGGGATGCGTGGCCTGGAATGCAGCTCACATAAAGTCTCCTCAACAGCCGCGTTTATGCGCCAAGATGATCACCAAATGAACCTGTCAGGTCCCGCACATTTAGTGCAGAAGTGAAGCATGAGTACGTAAACGCATACCCAGTAAGTATCTAGCGTAACCCCGGAGAAGTAGTGACGAGGGATCGACATCGACACTTACTAGATGTCCAATAAAGCAATATAATAAATCATAAGCATATATGAACCACACATCAATAATGGGGTAAGACTGTAAGTCACATAATCTTCCAAAAATTTCTTTTAAATATATAAATTTCTCAGTATCGTGTTCTATCTCAACAACTCAGATATATTAAGTGCCATAATAAATATCGGGCATCAGTGGGAGGAAAATCTCGTAAATATTCAGACTGCTAGCGATATAATGCACGATTATGCCGAGGTCGTATGGCCTGATCCAGAATAATGTGTACACTGCTAAGGGTCAAGCGGCGCAAACCATAGATGCATCTATTATACTGTCGAGTCGTTTGGCCCGCTCCACACGAAAGGAAGGAAATTATCGAATTACGAGACACGATCTTACGATACAATACATAGGCACAATAATAAATATATCCTTTACATTTATCAAATATATTGGTAACAACTCCAGGTGATAAAGCTCGGCCTAACATATTTATATGTTTCTAAATCAAATTTCAGTTAAAATTTCAATTAACTAAGCTAGCAAAATAAGTCCAAACAATTCAAATATTACATGATAAAGTCTTAAGTCTACCCGGACATAAACATGCTTTAGCTACGTACGGACATTCGTCACCTCGTGCGTAAGTAGCACCCACAACTAGTTGCACATAACAATAATTATCACCTAGGGGATAGTTTCCCTCTCATAAGGTTAAACAAGAGACTTACCTCTCTACAAAGTTTCATAACAGGCTTCAATGCCTCTCAATTCTTCAACTCAAAGCCAAACGACCCTAACTAGCCAAACAATGTGAAAATCAATCAAAATATACTCCAATGCTTATAATTTAGAAATCTATAATAATCCCCAACTCCGCTCGAAAAGTCAATAAAGTCAACCCTCGAGCCCACATGCCCGGATTCCAAAAAATTTCGAAGATAAATTTTTACCCATAACATTACGAATTCAAATATATCAGTTATTCCCAATTCTAGTCCAATTTCGTTGTCAAAATTCAAAAATACCAATTCTAGGTTTTCTCTTAAAATCCCACAATTTCCACAAATTTTCATGTATTTAGCAGCCCAAATTCGTATATTTAATTCGCAACTTGTAGAAATTACTTACCCCAGGATTGATGATGAAAACGATGCTCCAAAATAGCTCCAAGGCTGGCTCCCATGGAAGAAATAAAATGAAAATGAGCCAAACTCACGCACTTAAACAAGCCCTCTGCCCAGCGATCATCGCACCTGCGGTCACTTGACAGCTTCTGCGGTACCGCAGGTGCGGCCAAAAATTCCGCTTCTGCGAATCTCCTAAGGCCTCCCCCATCCGCATATGCGGGCACAAATTCACACCTGCGCCCGTCCCTCTGCTTCTGCAAAAATGCTTCAGCTGCCCGCTCCCGCTTCTGCGCCTGCATTTCCGCTTCCGCGTTCACGCAGGTGCGGAAAACATCTTTGCACCTGTGACCTCAGTCCAGCCTTGCCCAGGTTGCTTCTGTGAGCCACTGCCTCTCTCCTGCAGAACCGCAACTGTAGTCCTTCCTATGGATGTGCGAAAACATCGCCATCTAGAACTTCCAGTTTTTTCCTTAAGGCCAAAATCAAATTCATTGATCACCCGGAATTCACACGAGGCCCCCGGGACCTCAATCAAATATACCAACGCGTCCCCAATTATGATACGAACTTAGTTGAAGCCTCAAATCATGCTAAACAACATCAAAACTGCAAATCAACGGTCAATACCTTTCTTTCAACTTTCCAACTTCCAAACCTCGCCGAACGCGTCCGAATTATACATAAACATCCCGAAATGACGCTAAATTTTGCATGCAAGTCACAAATCACTATACGAACCTACTTCAAGGCTCGTAACCCCAAACGGGCATCGATAACATAAAAATCAACTTCAAACCAAACTTATGAAATTCTAAACTTTCAAAATGTCAACTTTCCATAATAAGCGCCGAAATTCTCTCGGACCACCCAATACTCAACCCGAACATACGCCCAAGTCCAAAATCATGCGAATCTATTGGAACCTTCAAATCCCGATTCTGAGGTCGTTTACTCAAAAGTCAAACATTAGTAAATCTTCCCACTTAAAGTTCAGAAATTAGAATTTTCCTTCTGAATCAACTCCGAACTTCCCAAAATCCAATTCCGATCACACGCACAAGTCGTAATACATGAAGTGAATCATCTCGAAGCCTCAAACTGTCGGACGATGCGCTAGAGCTCAAAACGACCGTTACAAAATTCAGTCGCCTAAAGTAAAATTTTATTAAGAGATCTTAAATTATTTCTTAAACAAATTGTCTTATATACTTTTATTCAAGTCTTTTTTTTGACAAATCTCCAAAATCTGTTAACAAATTTTGAATAAAAATTTTTCAATATTTCTTTTTAATTGACAATATAGCTAATGAATATATACAAATCTAGAATTTTAATTTGATGGGTTCAACCTTTAAAATAAAGGTTTCAGAATATGATATTTGTCATTTTTTTTTTCATGTGTATATCTGTGTTCCTTGTAAGATTACAAATTTCAGGTGAACTCGTAGCTTTAGGGCTACATCCGCCATTGTTAATCAATCACATGGCTGAAAAGTTCTCTTCCCATATTTTTATAAAGGATTTGTAATAATTTTTACCTTAAGATATTAAATAATTTTACAAAAAAAAGTCACTATTAATAATAATTAAGAAAAAGGGACCCCAAATATTTAGGGGCCTAAAACCTTTGCTTTAGTGGTTTTGGCCTTGAGTCGGCACTGAATCCTGATTCGAATTTATGAAAAATATTCATTGTGGTTAAAATAATTACTTTTTTCTACCCATTTGAAACTATTTACAATATATTCCTATAAGGGGCGGACCTACATTGTGGATTGAGGGGTCACGGGACCCCGTTAGCCCGGCAAAAATTCTGTATATATATATATATATATATATATATATATATATATATATATATATATATATATGGGACCCCTTAAATATTTTAAGTGTGCCCCCTTAACACAAAGAAACTGATTGGACAAGTGGTTGCATTGGCCATTTAAGTTTTGTTTTTTGCAAGTGATGCAAGTTCGAATCCCACCATTAGCATTTTCTACTCCTTTTCAGTTTTCAGCCTTTTCCCTCCTTTCTACTTTTATTCTGTCTTTTCTACTCCTTTTCTTCAACTATTAATAATAATTAAGAAAAAGGGACCCCAAATATTTAGGGGCCTAAAACCTTTGCTTTAGTGGTTTTGGCCTTGAGTCGGCACTGAATCCTGATTCGAATTTATGAAAAATACTCATTGTGGTTAAAATAATTACTTTTTTCTACCT
>ML383940.1:201367-225617 GCA_005239525.1 Nicotiana knightiana
GTCAATTATAGTTTGGTGCTAGTACATAATAGTCAACCTAATTAATTTATTCTTTTCAAATTCATCTCTTTAAATTGAAATCATCAAATTGCAACTTATCGGTCCATAAATGAAAAAATACATATCATTTTGTGACAACCTTTTTTAACAATATTGCTCGGCAATGACAACTAATAGTTTGAGACTCTTTTTCAGTTCTTTTAGTATTACCATACTCTTTATCTTGAATTCTTTAGTATGTCTTTGATAAATTTACGTTTGAACACTTTTGATCACTGGCCCTTTTTTTTATTTATTAAAAGCTAGAATTTTAAAGTATGGAACATGCTTAATCAAACACCTTCCCTTTCCATAACATCCATTTTGCGAAGAAATCTCTCTCTCTCTCTCTATATCTATCTATCTATCTATCTATCTATCTATCTATCTATCTATCTATCTATCTATCTATCTATATATATATATATATATATATATATATATCGGTGCTTTCTTTTTCTTTAGAATTTTTTTTGTTAATACTTAAAAGATAAGTCATCATAATCATTAAGTTTTCAATAATGAGTTGCACGCCGCATACAGTGATGCCCCCGTCGTGCTCAAATCCTGAGTCCGCCTCTGATACCTACCCAATTAAAGCTAGTTATTCTTACCTACACCCATTACTCATTTGGCTTAGCTTAGCTTGATTTGACTTGACCTGATTTGGCTTGACTTGATTTGAATTATTTTTGCTTGGCTTGTCTTGATTTAATAATTTAGTTTGACTTCATTTGGTTGAGTATTGAAAAAATGGACAGGAGAAAAACCACATGAGGGACGGGTAAATAGTTTCTCCTACCTTGGTATTTGCCAAAGATGTGACAATGTAGCAAATGCACATAGGCGGGGAGAGAGGGTACCACAAAAGTTTTGATGTTAGTATATCTAGGTCTGATTCGTCAGCTCCTCCATAAAAAACAAATTAGTCATTTAATAAATAGTCGGTCATAATTATTATTTATTTTTTTTAATCATATTTATAGTTTATATATTGATATATATAATTATATATATATAATACATGAATTATGCATATACTATATTTTCACCAATTATTTTTAATTTGATTAGTTGAATGTGTGGCTATTTTGGTTAATTCTTCTAAATTAAAAGGAAAAGTTGGTCGACTTATATGACTAATTTAAAGAACCACGTTTGTAGTCTTTCCCTTGGTGCGTGAGGGGCACAAAGTGCTTTCAAACCACTTCCATATTGCAACTTACTCAAATGATGCTTGAAATAAATTTCTATATTGCAACCTAATCAAATGGCGCTTGAAATAACATCGAAGATGTAGCCTCATCAATAAATTAGGTTAAAAAATATGAGGATTCAAGTTCAAATCCTAATGGAGATAAACACACTAGGTATATATACTATGTATTGACTTTTCTTAATTTCCTGATATGTCTACTTTATATATTTTGACACCCCTTACCAAAAATTCTTGCTCCGCCACTGAAGCTACCCCTATGCACTGCCCAAACATCACCATCCTCCGGAAAAAATGACACTTGAAATAATACTACTATAAGATGTTATCCTAAGAGTTTGAGATTCTTTGGTAGGCTGGAGAAAATTTTTAAAAGATAGAGAAAGGCAAAACTGTGAGACATCCCTAACACGAGGTATTAAGCCTTCAAGTACGTTTCAAATTCAAACGAGAAATAAAGAAATCGCAACTGCGTGCCAACATAGACTAGTTTCAGAAGGGGTGAATATGTACGAACTTGAAATGACAAAACATTAGTAGTAAAAATCACCTAGACTCTTTTTTACAGTTTCAAACCCACCGACAGATTGCCACAAAAACAATTTCTCTAACTGTACGACTGTTCTATACCTCTAACTAGCCTATGTGACAGACCATGATCTTGTGCGAGCAGGTTCAATTGGAGAAGTCCATAACTAATATAAGCGGGATAAGGTACAATAAATAAGTTTTTTGTTTTTATTGCTCGCAATGCGATCTTGTAATAAAGTCCTCTTAAAGTCGGTGCTTTATAATTTAAACAAATTTTTGCTTATTTTAATTTTAAAATCTAATTTTAGCTAATTTATTGAACTCTAACAAAAAAATGACCAATTTTAAAATTTATTAACTCTAAGAAATTTTATCGATTATAAAATCTTTTTAGCGTTTATAAGTAACAAGCTATTGTTTGCAAAAGAAGATAATAAGAAAAGAATTACAAACTAAACTAAATGAACACCCATAATCAAAGAAGGAGAGCTAATATACTAAAAAAATTAAATATAAAAAAAAACGAAAAGAATTCCAACATAAACTAAATTAAATTAAACTAACAAATGACAAATAATTTCAACAAATATATTTGCAAGTCTTAGCAAATTTTATGGAAGGGAGAACTAAAATTACCTTTGGAGTAAAATAAACTTCAATATATTTCTATTGAATTTATGTAAAGAAAATATACTATAAAATAAAATTAAAAAAATGGCAAAATATATACTACAAAAAAAAATAATTTGAACCAGAGCCAAGGCCAGTCCAATTGGCACTTTTGTCAAGAGCTTAAGTGTCCACTTCATGGTAAAAAGAGATCTTGGACTAGGGGTGTGCATTCGATTTATCGATTCGATTTTGACCCTTATCGATAATTACTTATCAATTATCGATTTGTACATATGCTTATCGTTATCGTTTCAATAAGGTTTCGATTTTTTCGATTTCGGTTTATCGATTTTTGGGGCTTATCGATTCGGTTATCGATTACACCAATAAGAAAATTTGCGGGATTCCACCAATAAGAAAATTTGCTAGCTCTAAGCGATGTTGTCATGTTTAGTACCCTTACTTAATATATGTATACAATGTGTAAAACATGTATAAATAGTGGATAGCTAATAGAGATAGACGGCTAATCATTACTATATCATACCAAATGATACTACGATTAATTGATTTAATTCAGGCAGACTAATTATTCTTCAGCTCCTTAGCTAACTAACCAAAAGAACTTCTACCAAATTACAATAAACTTACTGAGAGAACCCATTTGGAGATAGAGAATTACCAGATCTGTGGAAGAAACCGAGAAAGGAGGAATTTTGAGTGAAGAAAATTTAAGGTTTCAGCAGTTCAGCTCTAAAGGGGCAGGAGGGTAGGGCCGTAGGGGAAAATCTTGAGGCAGAAGCAGCGTGAAGTCGTGAAGAGGAAAGAAAATAATAGGGTAGGGAAAATTAGAAAATAATAAGGGTAGAGGAAAATGGAAATAATAAGTTAGGGTAAAGAAAACCACGGGTAAAAAAAAATAAAAAATTTAGAAGTTACTTCGAAAGTAGCTGCTTCAGCTTCAGCCACTCGAAATCGATAACTCGATAAGAAAATTTTTGGAATCGAAATCGATAAATCGATAACAAATAATCGATTCGATTTATCGATAAACCGATTCGAATGCACACCCCTACCTTGGACGCCACTCATGGTGAACCAGAGCACTTGCCTCGCCAAAGCCATGCCTGAGAGCATCTCCCTTTTCATTCCTGATACATTCAAATTGTAAAGCAAACAAATCAAACACTGAATCAAGTGTTTCCGACTATCCGAAATCAGTCTACAACTAAAGGGTACACTTAATTTCAGAATAGGGACATCTGCAACAAATTTTAATTGCATAAGATCAGTGTTTTAAAAGATGTTTTCAGGGTGAGCTCCGGGCTCGTTCTGGGGCGAGGCGCACCCAAAACGCCCCGAGGCGATGATGTAGGGCAAAAGTTTCAATAGATGTACTCCCAGCAATTCGGGACGTAAGCCCAGTAATTCAGAGAGTATGCCCGTGCATTCGGGGCGTTTGACGCATTTTTTAGTGAGGCGTAAGCCCAGAGACTTTTTCAAATTAAAATAAAATTTGTTGAATTAATCCTTCATATAATACCCAAATTCTCAAAAGCCAACTTGGTAATTACTCAAAAATTTTAAAAAAGAATATAAATGTATTAAATTTAAAAGTCAAGACCTTTTTTATTGATTGAAGCCATAATTCATGATCTTTTCTAATTCTTTATTATCTCCACTAGTCATGCTAATATCTCCCAAAAGAAACGAATATTCAATTTTTTGGGTTTATAAATATAAAGAGAATTCCATTCTCCTTCCTAGCAGCAAGTTCAAAGTTCAAATTGCAAGCTAGTCATCCTTTTTGTTCCTCCATGTAGAAAACTTTATTCTTTTAAACTCAAGTTACATATGCTTGTAAGTAGCATATAATATATTGTTTTGACTAGTTTTTTATGGGGACACACACACACACACACACACACACACACACACATATATATATATATATATATATATATATATATATATATATATATATATATATATATATATATATATATATATATATATATATATATATATATTCCACATATTTGTAGTTTTCTTCAATTTTTATGCAATTTTACCTGTTTATAAATGTTTAATAGAATTATATTATATTATAAAATATTAAAAATTAATACTTATGGGGCTTACGCTCCATGCTTCGGGGCTTACGCCTCGTTGAGGCATATGTAAAACGTCTCGCCTTACTTCCATGCCTTTTACAACACTGCATAAGATGCACCAAAACTAGGTTGTCATCTGGGCCCGCTTCTCCTCGGCAGCAGCAGCCTCTTCGGCTTTGGAATTCAAAGTTGCCTCTAAATTATTCACTCGCTTATTAGAAGCAGACTCGCGCTCGGCAACAGCGAGCAAAACATCTTCAACCTAAGCCCACTTAGCCTTAGCTTCTTGAAACTGTACATTTAGCCGAGTGGCTTCTTAGCTAAAGGGCCATTACTTCCTGCTCGCTTAGCTACAATCGAACCTCTAGCTCACTCGCCTCAACGGCTTTTGCTTCCAACACCGGGAGGCGATCAACAATTTGGTTCCTCTCGGCCAACAGCTGATCTCGCTCGGACATAAGTCCCTCTTTGTCGAGGATCAATCTCTAAAGGCCCTCGGAAGCAACAAAGTTGGCTTGCAAAACGTATATCAAAGTCAGAAACCTTGTTATAACAGATGAATAAAAAACAAGCAGTAAGAGAACAAGTTCACTACTGTTGCCGCATTATGCATGGCATTATTCAACATGCACTCCCTTCAAAAGGAGTGTATTTTCTTCTTATCTTTTTCCTGGCTTCAGATAGTTGTCAAGCTCTACCGTTCTGGACAACAAATGGCACACCTTTGAAACCAAGAGAGTGACATTCCTCCTCCCTCGGGGACATGGAGAAAGGGTGATGTAACGACCCGATCTATTGTTTTGAGCTCTAGCGCGTCATTTGGCGGTTTAAGGCCATGAGCAGCTTCATTTTAGGTATTATGACTTGTAGGCGTGGTCGGAACTGAATTTCGGGAAATTCAGAGTTGAATTGGAAAGAAAGTTCTCATTTCGGAAGCCTTAAGTTGGAAGAATTGACTAAGATTGGATTTTTGAGTAAACGACCCCAGAATCAGGATTTGAAGGTTCTAGCAGGTTCGTATGATGATTTCGGACTTGGGCGTATTTTTGGAGCGGGTTTTGGATGACCCGGGAGCGTTTCAGCGCATATTGTGGAAATTAGTATTTTGGAAGAAATTTCATAAGTCTGGATTGAAATGCAATTCAGTGTTGTTGATGTCCGTTTGGGATTCCGAGTCTGAGAATAGCTGCGTATGGTGATTGTGGTGTTAGGAGCGCGATCGGAAGTGAATTCGGAGGTCCGTAGGTCATTTTGGAGTCATTTAGCTAAAGTTAAAAATTTGAAGGTTTTTAAGAAGTCCGACCGGAAGTGGAGATTTTGATATCGGGGTCGGATTCCGATTCTGAAAGTTGAATCAGGTCTGTAATGTTGAATCTGGCTTGTGCAAAATTTGGGGTCAATCGGACGTGATTTGATAGGTTTCGGCATCAAATGTAGAAGTTTGAAATTTCAAAGTTCATAAAGATTGAATTGTGATGCGATCCATCGTTTCAATGTTATTTGATGTGATTTGAGGCCTCGAGCAGGTCCGCATTATGTGTTGGAATAAGTTGGTATGATTGGACGGGGTCCCGGGGGCCTTGGGTGGATTCTGGGTGGTTAACGGATCAAATTTGGAGTTGAGGAAGGGCTGAAGCATCTGGTGTCTGGTGCGACCACACCTGCGCAATAAGGGCCTCAGGTGGGGTTTTGGCGTCGCAAATGCGGAATTTGGCTGGCTTGGCTGGGGGCGCAGGTACGAGGTTATTTCCGCACCTGCGAAGGCGCAGATGCAGAAGAGGAAGCACAGGTGCGGAGCCCGGCTGGGAAGGAGGAAGCCGCGGGTGCGGGTGCTTGGGCGCACCTGCGGGCGCACAGGTGCAAGGCTGGAGGCCGCAGGTGCGGAGGTCGGGTCTGGGCAGTGTGTATTTTAAAACCGAGGTCTTGGCTTATTTGCACTTCATTTGTTCTATGGAAGGCGGTTTTGGAGTGGTATTTTCAGCATCTTCCATAAGGTAAGTGATTTCTTCCCATCTTGAGTTAAATACTTGGATTATGCATGGATTAGAGAAGAAAATTTATAGAAATTTGGGGTTTTGGTAGGAAGACCTAAAATTTGTATTTTTGGATTTTGACCACGAATTTGGGCATGAAATTGAAAGAGAATTATATATTTGAAGTTCGTTAAGTTATGGGTAATCTTTATCTTCGAAAAATTTCAGAATCTGGACACGTGGGCCCGAGGGTAATTTTGTCAACTTTTCGAGCGGAGTTGGGAATTTATATAGATTGAATTGTTATAAGTATTAAAGTATATTTTCATTGGTTTGCCCGTTATTTGGATAGTTTTGGGCGTGGTGCAGCAATTCGAGTCGCCGGAAGGGCTTGGAAGGCGGTTATGAATCTTCGGAGCGAGGTAAGTCTCCTTTCTAACCTTGTAAGAGGGAATTGTCCCCATAGGTGAAATAATTAAATATGTGCTACTATTTGTGGGGGATACGTATGCACGAAGTGACGGGAGTCCGTGCGTAGCTACTATTATGCTTATGTCCAGGTAGTCTAGGACCCAAAAACATGTTTTATTTGCCATACTTGTAACTTTATTGATGAATTTGGAAATGATTAAACCTTATCGAACTTGGTAAATGAATTTCTGGAAAAGATTTAAATACTATCTTCGCGTCCATTAAAAGAGAGTTTTATCACTTCCTTGGGTAATTGTTTTCCTGATAAAATGTGAATTTATTGTGTGAATGTGTGTATCTATGAGTACCTGAGTCGCATGTATGGTTCACGAGCAGGGTAACTCTATTATTTATATATGACCGCGTTGCATGATCGATTCGCGAGCGGGGTAATAGATGCATCTATGGTTCGAGCCGTTCGACCCTCCGGCAGTGCGCAATTTACATTTATCGTTGGTTCGAGACTTTCGACCCTCGACATTTCTTGCGCATGATATTTGATGTGTACTTTCTGAGATTTTTAACTGGTTACTGGCCTTGAATTATAAGTTGTCAACTGAAATGGTGAAGATTTAAAGTTTGTAAACGTGGAAGAAGTTGTTCCTATCACTATTTTATAATTACCTATGATATCTATGCTTACCATTTGTTAATTACCTATGATATCCATGCTTAGTGTCACCCTTGATTTTATTAAATTGACCTCTAGAAAGTGTCAAATTCGACCTCTTGTCACTACCTCTTCGAGGTTAGGCGGGATACTTACTGGGTACACGTTATTTTTGTACTCATACTATACTTGCTGTGCATTTTTATTGCACAGGTACATGTATATCTAGTGGCCCCGCTTGACGCAGTGATGTGGCTGACCTAGAGACTTAGGAGAGCTACTTCTCTCGAGACGATCCGTAGCCAACAGAGTCTTCCTCGGATGTATTGTACTTTCTTTATTGTCCCATTTGTATTCTGGACGGTTATTGTATTTCATTTGATTTTTCTTAGAAACTCCTCATGCACTTGTGACACCGGGTTATGGGATGACTTTGGGATGTATTTGTCGATTGAATTATTTAAAACATCGTTGTTTACTCGATAACTTTATTTGATCTTTATATAATTAAATAAAAAGTAACGATTTTCAAAATATTAAATAGGAATTCAATTAACCATTGAGTGTTGGCTTTCCTGACTGTGGTGTCCGGCACCATCACGACCTTGATGGATTTTGGGTCGTGACAACGTGGTATCAGAGCACTAGGTTCCCTTAGGTCTCACGAGTCATGAGCAAGTCTAGTAGAGTCTTGCGGATCGGTACGGAGACGTCTGTACTTATCTTCGAGAGGCTACAAGGCTGTTAAGAGGACTTCACTTCTTGATTCCTTATCGTGCGGTTTGATCCCTTTGAGTCTTATGCCTACGTTTCTTCTTACTCAATCTTACGCGTCGCGNTTTGGTTATCGCATGGTATTGATGTGATGATAGGATGATTGCCCATATGTCAGGGAAATGAATGACTTGATAGGAGTTCTACTCGGAGTGTGATTCCGAGATTTCAGTATTTTATTTCCGGCGGAGGAAAGAAAATTGGACTATAAGTGATCAGGTTCTGGTTGATAGAGTAATGAGACTGGGTGTTTTCAAGTGAGGTGGAATCTTCATCTATGATGTGACATCGTCGTCTTTGATCGAATAGGATGTGTTAAGTTCGTCGGTGCTATGGTTTCTTCGGTTGCATTGGGTCAGAGTAATGTGATGTAGCATTAAAGAAGCGGCTGTCAGAGATCATGGTGTGCGGTGGTTCATTGATTAAGTGTTTCTAATGTAGGCGGCTCAATGTAGGATGGGGTATTGATGTCGTAGAGATTGTGCAGTATAGCGTCGTTGGAAGGTGTCAGTTGGTAATTTTTTCAGGTGGGTTATCTTCTGTGAGCAGGTCAGTGGTTGCGTGGTTGGCGGAGTTTCACGAGGGATTTTACTAACTATTCAACAAGAGGTCGGATATGAGAATGTGGTTAAGGACTCAGAGTGCTGGTGAAATGCTAACAGAAGGATTTCAAGGAATTTGGCGAGTTGGTTATGCATGATCATGCCAACACTTATAGAAGATTCTTAGTGAGTTCCAGAATTGTGTAATAGCGACTTCAGGCTAGGTGGGAGAGTTCCACCCCCTACGATTGGGTTGCATGGGTATCTACTGGCGAAAATTCTGGTCATCGGCACATTAGTGGGTTATTATAACTAAGGGAAGAAGACATGAGTAGTAATTGAGCATACGATTTGATAAATTTGTGCAAGGGTTGGCCTTATGGAATCAGGTTTAGGCTTTGGAAAGATTCAGGATTTATGCTTAGTACAGAGGTAATTTGCAAGGGAAATGATTCAGTCGGGTGCTTATTGAAGATGGGTGTTCAGGTACCAGGAAGCCGTGGAGTTGACTATATTCGGGACCAAGCCAGAGTGGGTTACTCTCAACAACGGTCCTAGTAGATTCAAAGGTTAGAATGTGGTGTCTAAGGATTTCAAGCCTACGGTATGGTTAAGAATCGAGCTTTCGCAGCAGAATTTTGAGAGAGAGAATATGGGTGGAGTGTTCTATGTTATCTTCGGCGTGCAGAGTAGCATTTAGAGGAAAAAGGAGAAAATGACTTCGAGTTCGTAGAAGGGTTATCGGAATGGGTATACCATTCGAAGATGTGAATATGTGTGCAAGGAGAGCATGAAACGGTTCATGGGCTTGGAGACAAAGTAGTCTCGTGGAATGAAATCACTCGAAGGTGAGTGCGAGTTGGATTAAGCTATAAGATGGGTCGTGTTGTATGAGCTTATGGGAGGTTTAATTGAATCTCACTGCGGTATTGTGGCGGTGTTAGCATATGGGCATTGTGAGTTGTTGTTCATCTTGACCTATGGCTTGAGCAAAGTGGGGGAGTCTTCTGTTGATAGGCTGAATGCGCGGCTAAGTTTCGTATCAATTTTATTTTAGGGTATTCGGGTGAATCAATTATGTCCGGCAGAGGTGGAGTTTGAGAATGACGCGAGTAATGGAGATTTGGAAAAGTGTAGGCGGATTCCGGAAGGATTATGGTGGCATAGGATATTACCTGAGGATTTCCATGTTTTGTGATTATGAGAATTCGTTCGTGTGTCGTTATAGTTCTCTTAAATTGAGTTAAGTAAAATTCTTCTATGTGATAAAGTGTTCGCCCTAATAGTGGTTCAGGAGTTATGATGGAATTCTTGTGCTATTTCATATAGGCGTGTTAGGTGTAGTGAGCAGAATGGAATTTGAGGTAAGGATCAAGGTTGCGGTTTGGTGTTGACAAGGATGTCATGAGCTCAGATGATCAAGGAAAGGGATTTGGATGTTTAGAGTAAGCCGGTATCGTCTTCAGCGTGACCTGAGATCAGTGGTGGTGTAAGAGGCTTTGCATTCTGGTTGCAGTTTTCTTGGTTGGCTTTACAGCATTAGTGTGATCGGTGGTGTGGAGGTGCAAACTTGTTACCTTGTGTGGAAGGTCGTGGGAGCGTGACCACGGGAAGATCGTATGAGTGTGACATGTAGTCACTTAATTGATTGAAGATTTAGACCAAATAAAGAAGTATAATATTGTTTATTTGAGAGTTTATGTCTGGAGGGCGCTCGGTTTATTTGGTTGCGGATGTAGGGGTTTTGCTCCGGCTATGATGGTTGTTCTTGTGTTTTATGAGGAAAAGTGGGTTATTATGGACCCAGGTAAGGACATTAGCCTAGTTCGGTGCGAGCGGAATCGGCTCGAAGTTTGTGAATGGATTTAAATATGATTATGGGCTCCATGTGAGTCAGAGGTGTTCGTTTCAGTATGGAGCTTCTCTTGGAGGGATGTTAGAACATCAGATGTTGTTCCATCTTCGTTCATTTCAGGTAATATTTTATTGTGCCGTGTGAGTTGTGAAAGCGGCTTGATAATTTCGTATATGTTGAGATTACGCGTAGTGATGATGATGTGTGAGCAGGATAGCTCTTGAGATTCAGAGTATATATATCGCACCTCAGTTGCGCTTGAGTTTTGTAGCATATGGCTCTATCAGTCTCCCTAGGATGGTATTATGCACTTAGAGTGCTTGTGACCGATATTCGATATTTTGTGGTAATGAGCAATTTAGCTCGGTGTGTATCTCCTTACGTGAATTTTATGTGTGGATCGGGCGGCACGCCTCTATGGGCATGTTATTTGGATCGGGTGGCACGCCGCCACGGTTATGTTATTTGGATCGGGTGGCACGCTGCCACGGGCATGTTATTTGGATCGGGTTGTGCGCCGCAACAGTGTGATATTGAGTACGGTTCCCTATATTTATTTTTCTTGTGTTTTACTTCCTATTTTCTGAGGAAAGTTCATATTAGTTGCGTGAGTCAAGTAGTCCCTTCCTGAGTCATTTCCTTATGTATCATGTTCGAGTTGTGGCCTATTGGCTCATTGTGGCATCATGTGATGCTGTTGGCATGTTTGGGGTGACTTGTTGTCTGAGCAGTTCATACTGGGTGAGACGAGATTATTGGATCAGGGATCAGTGCAATAAGATTATGTGAAGTATATTAAAGAAAAAATACCATTATTTGGTTCGTAATGAGGTGATGATTCTAGTCAAGAGGAGAGATTCAATGATTTGTTGACTCTGCAGTTGGTTATAAATTTCTACACATCTCCTCCGTTGCGGTGGTATCGTAAGCGTTATAGCAAGACCTATATATAAGTCATGAGGTGTATTGGGAGCATCAGATTCGTGGGATTTTGGCCATTAAGGTCAGGGAATGTCGTTATGGTTAAATGATGAGTTGTGCGGTGTATGGTGATAATTCAGCGGAGGCATGCAATCACATTATGGTACCTCGTGTAGTGATTAATTCAGTGTTCATATACTGGAAACAGGCCTAGCAGAGAATTTCGGGTGTTGGAACTGGGTTCCGAGCTTATTGTATGGATAAAAGAGGATATCTTCAGATTTGATCGAGCTAATGCGCTCAGCTGAGTGATGGAAGCACATGTAGGTGCACGAAGTGTTAAACGGTGATTTCAAATAACTCCAAAGCAGTTCTTAGCACGTTCGAGGACGGACATATGTTTTACTAGGAGAGAATGTAACGACCCGACTGGTCCTTTTTATCTCTAGCGTGTCATTTGGCGGTTTAATGCCATGAGCAGCTTCATTTAAGGTATTATGACTTGTAGGCGTGGTCAGAACTGAATTTCGGGAAGTTCGGAGTCGAATTGGAAAGAAAGTTCTCATTTCGGAAGCCTTAAGTTGGAAGAATTGACTAAGATTGGATTTTTGCGTAAACGAACTCAGAACCAGGATTTGAAGGTTCCAGCAGGTTCGTATGATGATTTCGGACTTGGGCTTATATTCGGAGCGGGTTTTGGATGACCGGGGAGCGTTTCGGCGCATATTGTGGAAGTTAGTATTTTGGAAGAAATTTCATAAGTGGGTTGAAGTGCAATTCAGTGTTGTTGATGTCCGTTTGGGATTCTGAGTCTGGAAATATCTCCATATGGTGATTCTGGTATTAGGAGCGCGATCAGAAGTGAATTCGGAGGTCCATAGGTCATTTTGGAGTCATTTGGCTAAAGTTAGAAATTTGAAGGTTGTTAAGAAGTCCGACCGGAACTGGAGATTTTGATATCGGGGTCGGATTCCGAAAGTTGGAGCAGGTCCGCAATGTTGAATGTGACTTGTGCAAAATTTGGGGTCAATCGGATGTGATTGATAGGTTTCGGCATCTAATGTAGAATTTTGAAATTTCAAAGTTCATAAAGATTGAATTGTGATGCGATTCATCATTTCGATGTGATTTGATGTGATTTGAGGCCTCGAGCAGGTCCGCATTATGTGTTGGAACAGGTTGGTATTATTGGGCGAGGTCCCGGGGGCCTCGAGTGGATTCCGGGCAGTTAACGGATCGAATTTGGAGTTGAGGAAGGGCTGAAGCATCTGGTGTCTGGTGCGACCGCACCTGCGCAATAAGGGGCGCAGGTGCGGTTTTGGCATTGCAGATGCGGAATTTGGCTGGCTTGGCTGGGGACGTAGGTGCGAGGTTATTTCCGCACCTGCGAAGGCGCAGATGCGGAAGAGGAAGCGCAGGTGCGGAGCCCGGCTGGGAAGGAGGAAACCGCAGGTGCGGGTGCTTGGGCGCACCTGCGGGCGCGCAAGTGCGAGGCTAGAGGCCGCAGGTGCGGAGGTCGGGTCTGGGCAGTGTGTATTTTAAAACCGAGGTCTTGGCTTATTTACACTTCATTTCTTCGATGGAAGGCGATTTTGGAGCGATTTTGGAGTGGTATTTTCAGCATCTTCCATAAGGTAAGTGATTTCTTCCCATCTTGAGTTAAATACTTGGATTATGCATGGATTAGAGAAGAAATTTATAGTAATTTGGGGTTTTGGTGGGAAGACCTAAAATTTATATTTTTGGATTTTGACCATGAATTTGGGCATGAAATTGATAGAGAATTATATATTTGAAGTTCGTAAAGTTATGGGTAATCTTTATCTTCGAAAAATTTCGGAATCCGGGCACGTGGGCCCGAGGTTAATTTTGTCAACTTTTTGAGCGGAGTTGGGAATTTATATAGCTTGAATTGTTATAAGTATTAGAGTATATTTTCATTGGTTTGCCCGTTATTTGGATAGTTTTGGGCGTGGTGCAGCAATTCGAGTCGCCAGAAGGGCTTGGAAGGCGGTTATGAATCTTCGGAGCGAGGTAAGTCTCCTTTCTAATCTTGTAAGAGGGAATTGTCCCTATAGGTGAAATAATTAAATACGTGATACTATTTGTGGGGGCTACGTACGTACGAGGTCACGAGAGTCCGTGCATAGCTACTATTATGCACGAGGTGACGGGAGTCCGTGCGTAGCTACTATTATGGAAATGATTAAACCTTATCGAACTTGGTAAATGAATTTCTGGAAAAGATTTAAATACTATCTTCGCGTCCATTAAAAGAGAATTTTATCACTTCCTTCGGTAATTATTTTTCTGATAAAATGTGAATTTATTGTGTGAATGTGTGTATCTATGAGTACCTGAGTCGCATGTATGATTCGCGAGCAGGGTAACTCTATTATTTATATATGATCGCGTCGCATGATCGATTCGCGAGCGGGGTAATTGACCTCTAGCAAGTGTCAAATTCGACCTCTCGCCACCACCTCTTCGAGGTTAGGCGGGATACTTACTGGGTACACATTGTTTTCACACTCATACTACACTGTCTGTGTATTTTTATTGCACAGGTACATGTATATCTAGTGGCCCCGCTTGACACAGTGATGTGGATGACCTGGAGACTTAGGAGAACTGCTCCCCTCGATACGACCCGCAGCCAACAGAGTCTTCCTCGGATGTATTGTACTTTCTTTACTGTCCCATTTGTATTCTGGACGGTTATTGTATTTCATTTGATTTTTCTTAGAAACTGCTCATGCACTAGTGACACCGGGTTCTGGGATGACTTTGGGATGTATTTGTCGATTGAATTATTTAAAACATCGTTGTTTACTCGGTAACTTTATTTGATTTTTATATAATGAAATAAAAAGTAACGATTTTCAAAATACTAAAATAGGAATTCAATTAACCATTGAGTGGTGGCTTGCCTGACTGTGGTGTCTGGCGCTATCACGACCTCGATGGATTTTAGGTCGTGACAGATGAGTAGCTGTGCCCCAAATTCCCGTGGTCAGGGGTCCGGGGAGGAGAAACGTCCTCCTCTCGGGCGTCTGTGGCCGGTGGATGAGGTGTAATGAATGCTGATGGCGAAGGTGCAACTGGTGTAGAGGGCATGAAGTTGTTGGTGTTGTAGGTTGAGAAGCAGTTGTAATAGGGGTTGTGCTGATTATTGGTTGATCATCAACCAAAGGCAGAAGAGGCGTAGTTTCCGATTTCACAGGGACAATGCTGATTTTTTCACGGAGTTAAAGAAAAAAATAGAGGCTTTTGAAATTTGTGGTCCTAAACAAGTCATAGTATTTTTGCGGCTATAAAAGTTTCTCATTGAGGGTAGAATTGAAAGTTTAAGTTAGATTATTTATACATTCAGAAATGGGTCATTCTTTTTGGAACAGACAAAAAAGAAAATAGGTTCACGTAATTTGTAATAATAACCTAACTTAAATGCTTAGCCTGTTGCAGCAGCTTTAGGTTCCATTTGTCATTAGCACAAATAGAAGTTAAATTTGCAATTTTTCTCATTTTTCCAGTTAAGAATATCAATTAGATCACCTAAGCATTAACACATTCAACATACTACCCGATAAATAGAAGATATTGCTTCAAAACATCTTGGAAATTATTATTTCAGTTTCAGTGGTACTACATGAGTAAAGCAGAAAATATTATGAAAACATACCAATTCAGAGCTGCTTGAGAAAATAATTCTAGCACCAGCAGAAGCATAATTGACACCATGAATCATGTCTTTCATGGAACCAACCTACCCTAGAGCAAAATTTTGAAAGATAACTGTTAAAGCTATAAGTGGAAGTTGTTGAAGTAGAAAATGCTTGCTGCTCACGACTCTTAACAGAAAGAAAGGGCAAGCTCTCTGCTCTATTTGCTTGCAATGTTATGCCTATCAAAGTTGGCGAAGGCTTCTGTAACCTTAGACTCGTTACGCTCTTCGACTGAACTCGTTGGCTCCGCGTCCACCGAAAGTCGGTAACCTTCGTCACCGTCAGCATTTGGTACTCTCTCGATAGCTTCAATAGTTCACTGAAAGCCTTTGGTGTAATAAACCGCAAGCCCTTCAGAAAGAAAGACATAATATAATAATGNTGTAACCTTCATCACCATCAGCAGCACCAGAACCACCTACTTAACTCCACTAACTAAATCTATTAACTGCAACTAACTTCTAGGCTTAACTTAGTTACATAGTGCCATGTGTGACACCATCAAGGCACCTCTATGGCAAGAATGAACCGGAAAAACTCGAACCCCACTAGCCACAATCATTATACTAAAATTCCCAAAATATAGCAAGAATGAATCCCTGAATTTCTGAATAATTTACAAACCAAGATTTCCACAAAAACAGTATATTTGTTTTAAGAGGACACAATGCAAGAAACAGCAAAAGACCGTAGATCATTTCATTGAATGTCGAATAGTTTCTCACAAACAATTATTCAATCAATCAATCAATCACGCCATAATCTCAAAAACAAAATATCATTGAATTCTACAAGTTCACTGGACCACTGCTCTGCAACTGTTTCATTGAATATTTTTAGCTAACCTTTTTCTCACTAATCCAAATGAAAGTTTTCAAGAAATTTTTAAAAGAAAATTACCAAGATAATCGACAGTAGTTCTCCATTGCAGAAACGTCCTGTAGGTTGATGAGTATCAAAATCAAGAAAGTGTATCACCACAAGCAAAAGTACCAAGAAAGTTATCAGTACCACAATCAACTGAAGAATCACCAATAAGGAACAAAGAAAGAACAAGAGGATAATCAATATTGAAGTCACTAGAAGTTTGGTATGGTTAGAGTAACTTCTGAAGTTACCAAGGAATAAGGCCTATTAACTAATTGGTGCAAAATTTATGTAAAGAAGAAGTTAATCTGGATTTCTTTTCCATTTTGATTAGTCTTAATAGATAAGTAATTATCATAGTTTTCCTTTCTGGTAAAGCTGGTCAAGGCTATCTAACTTTGCTGATGTGGTCCCTTAGGTCTTGAAGAATCTAAAGACCAATGAACTAAACTGGTGACATTTCATTGATCTCTAAAAGTTCATTCCACATATGACTACGTCTTCGGCAAATGCCTTAACAATGGTGCAGCCAAGATAACAGGACTCTTCGATTGTTTTTAAATAAAAAATGTAAAGAGCAAAATGAGTGAATTATTATGCTATAGAATAGTCATGTTCTCTAGTAATGCGGGACTGCTAGCTACAAAGATTCTTCCACTATTTTCGATCAACTTTGGAATTGCCCTCAAATTTCTTCACGGCCAAGAGATAAATTAGAGCAAAATATGAATTTTAACTAACTTAAACAGTATATAGACCATATTCTTATCTATTGCATTGAATGGAACGGGTACCTTGTCGATGTAGCTTCTCCTATATCGTCAGAAAGCACCAAGTCTGATTTGTATAGTAGTGCCATAGTCATCTCCTTCACCTGTCAAAATGTTAAGCAACATCCCTAAATCCAGCTCTGTTGCATCCCAAAGTGAAGCATTGCTAAGGCCATCCATGACAAGTATGAAAAGGTAAGGGGACAGAGGGTCGCCTTACCTTAGTTCCCTGTGAGTCTGGAAAAACCTTTTGTGCGACCCATTTATCAATTCCGACATCCTGTCTGTAGAGATACAAAAATGAATCCAGCTGACCCATTTCTGACCAAACCCCATGTTAATTAACAGGTTCAAGAGGAATTTCCAATGGACATGATAAAGAGCCTTCTCTATATCTAGCTTATAAAGAATCCCTGAAGTCTTTTCTCTGATCCTTGTGTCTATGCATTCATTTGGGATAAGAGCTGCATCAGTTATCTGTCTTCCCTTTATGAATACTAACTACCAACCAACTTCTCAATGACTTTCTTCAGTCTTTCTCATAATTGCTTGGACACAATCTTATAAAAGCTAACAATCAAACTGATGGGACTACAGTCCCTGACTTCTTTGGCACGCGATTTCTTGGGAAACAAAGCAATGTAAGTGGCATTATGAAAATTGGTGTAAAGCCTTCAACAAGTCTGTTTTTATCACATTCCAGCACGTTTTGTAGAATCCCAAAGTGAAACCATCCAGTCCGATGCTTTATCACTTGCTTTACTGCTGTCTAACTCCTTTAACATCATCTTCCTCAAATTCCCTATACTACCACTCATTTTTCTCCCCTGTGATAGCAGGCAGATTCCCAGGAAACCAGATGGGCCTTTGCTGTTCTGACTATGAGTACAAACTTTTAAAAAAAAAGAAGCGGAGTTCATTGCAAACAATCTGCTCGTCATGAACAACTTCCCCATTCACCAGAAGCCTATCAATATGATTGTAATACTTGTGCGGGTTGGCTATTTTGGGTAAGAAAAAGGTGTTTTTGTCCCAATGTTTTAGCCAAGTACATCTACATATTTGCCTCCACCGAATTTTCTTCTACTTTGGCAAAATATCCTCCAAATCCACGAGTAAAGTAGGTCAGCTTTCGCAGTAGTTCCCTCTCCGTCAAATTCCTGGTGTCTGCAATACCATCCAAATGTTTACCGGTAAGGTAACTCCGCCCAGTATTTTTTGGATCAAATCCGGTGATAATTCTCTACTCGTGTCCTTAGAGAGCTGGGTAAGTGATCTTCTAGGGCATTTCCTCGATCCATATGTCCCTAACACAAAGCTTCTTCTGTTACCGAGTATTCAGAAGCTATTTGTGTTCCTCAATTTGTTCTTGAGACGCTTCATTTTGACAGAAAAAAAAAAGCATAGTTCGTACGGCCCTGGCTAATGAAATTACTCCACTAACCAGCCACTAAATCAACAAAGCCGTCAAATTCCAGCCACATGTTCTCAAATTTAAAGTATGAATTTGTTTGTTGCCACTTTCCACATTGCAGAAACGAAGGAGCATGGTCTGAAATAGGCCTTGGAAGCATAGTTGTCCAACAAAACTAAATTTTCATCCCATTACACGGAAAAAGAAAAAAAAAAAAAAAAAAACCCAGCCGATTCTGGAAGCTGCTGATACTGTATGATCACCTTTGAACCAAGTAAAAGAACCAATATGGAGTGGGGGGTCAATTAGTTCTAGCTCCTCAATAAAGCAGGATGAATCTGACATGCTGCCAGTGAGCCTCTGAGAGTGTTCTTTAATTCGTGTAGTGAGTAACATTGAGGTCTCCACAGACAAGAAAAGAAGTTACAACTTGTGCAGCAGATCTGATTTTTGTGAAGGGAAATGCAGAATCAGTCGGCCACACTCTTTTGCATTGTAGATACATATGGCGGGGTTGGTGCATATTCCTAAACCACTATGCATATAATGGAGTTTAGCTTGAAAGAACTCAAAGATTTTTTGAAAATGGTAACAGTATATTCATCAGCATTAAGGTAACTGAGCAAAGTCTTGTTCATCCTACAAGAACTACTCGCAATTCTTCACAAGGATCCTAGAAAATCAAGTAAAGATTCAGCATCCTCTACATAATTTTCTTTACACCAAAAGTACAAGGACAAAATACAGTTAGACTTAATTCAGTGTGTAGGACTACTGATATCTTCAAAACACCTTGCATTCCGCACAGTCCACCATATACAAGTTTGTAATAGATTTCCACCACTTCTTTTGCCTTACATTACCTTGTACGTTATTCTAGCATTTCACCATATCCATAGAAGTTGCTCCGACACGGGTGCAGGTGTCCGACACGGATGCGGATCTAGGTATCAGATCTTTCAAGATATAAATTCTAAGATTCGGGAATACGGATTCTAGTACGGATACGGGTTCGGGGATCCGGCTAAAAATAATTAAAAAACATAAAAATTTCTCTAATTTATGAGAAATTTTGTGAAAATTACCTAGATAAAATATGCTATTTTCTTCAAATTTACCCTAGTTTTTGATCTGGTTGGTGATCAAATTGTATCTCGAGTCGAATTTTTCTGTCCGTCGTGATCAAAGTACCCAAAATTGTTTGACCAGATCCGATATGGATCCCATACTAGTGTCGTATCGACACGGGTGCGTCACCTAAACTGCCATGTCGGAGCAACTTAGATCCATAGTAGATTCTAGCGTAATCAATTTTATACCAACCATGTTCAAGAAAATCTGCCACAACTGGCCATGTAAAACAACAACAGTCGACGTTGTTCTCAGCACACTCCTTGCATGGGAAACATCTTGAGCCTTACTGAATTCCCCATCAAGATAATTCCATACCTAGATAGTTCCTCCTTGGTGCTATTAATTAATAAGATTACTTATCGAAAGTTTCAGCTGGTTGTACCTTAATCTTAAATGAAGAATCAAAGCAACCAAGTCAATCAACAACAACAAAAAAAAAATGCAACAAAAGGCTAAACAGAATAAACCAGACAACAGATACGGTCCCAATTTATGTGAAGGGTTCGGAGTATGAGGGTCAAAAAACTTAATTTCAATATGAATTCAGGTATAGATTCTTCATATCTCTTGAAATAAAGTTACATGTTTGAAACTACATGAAAAGTAGAGGTCTAACATAGAAAATGATTCAAATTATTTTAAAAAAAATTGTTTGAATCCCTAAATAATGACCGCAATCACAGTATCAAAATGATGGTGTAACCCAAGTAGGAGGTGAAATAGGACTTAGTGACAATCCGGGATAAAAGGTTCAATTTTTTCATCTTCAATGTTGTAATCCCCCATATCTCTTCCACCACCACCTTCCACGTATTTAAATTCCTCTTCCCAATCATTCTTAAAGTATATGTGATTAGGCTTGACTCCTATAAATTTAGGAGAGTCGATGGAACTTGCTCCATTAAGGCCCAAAAAAAATGCTGAATCTCCCAAGGTGTTAATCTCTTTCAATTCGAGCTTGATTATATCTAACTCGAATACTTTAAATTTATAGGTCTGACTCAAACACCCTCCATGAGAAAATCGGGTAACAAGTAATAGTGTACCGGATAACTCGACTAGGTAGAACTTAAACTACACTTTGACGGAAGATTTTATCTTCCAGCCAAATAAGCAAAGCGTGGTTTTACAATTGGTTTGCTAATGCTAGGCCCTGCAACATCAAAAACCCAGACTTGGCCAGACCATGTGACAATAAAATTGGCCCTTGTAATAATTAATAGTCGTGACTGCACCAAACTATTAACATGTCCATAACCCCGCAAAAGTGAAAGACCCGTCGCAAAAGAGAAGTTTGAAATTCTTTGCTGCCTTCGCAAATGCGACCAAAAAGGTCGCAAATGCGAACACTGGTCTTTCGTAAAAGCAACCAGTTGGTTGCAAAAGCGAGCGTACCCAGCCCAGGCCTATCGCAAATGCGATACTGATTCCGCAAATGCGAACTCAACAGGCTTCGCAAAAGCAGCAGCAAATGCGAGTTCCTTCCCCTGGAGCCCAGGTTCGCAAATGCGATAGTCACATTTGCGACAAAAACATCGCAAATGCGATGACACCAGTACCAGCACTCAAAAAATATAAAAATTATTTCGAAACTAATCTGAAACTCGCCCGAGGCCCCGAGGGTCTAAACCAACCACCCACACTAGTCCAAAAACACAACAGAAACTCACTCGTGCAATCAAAACATCAAAATAACCTCTAAAAGCACGAATCGAATGCCAAAACGCATGAAGATCAAAATAAACTTCAAGAACTTCCATAATTGCAACCAAGCGTTTGAACCATATCAAATCAACTCCAAACGACGTCAAATTCTGCAAGCAAGTTCCATATGACATATCGAAGCTATTCCAATTCCAGGAACTACAATGCGAAGCCAATATCCTCAAAGTCAACTCCCGGTCAAACTTATAAACTTTCCAAACCTTCAAGTTTTCAACTTTCGTCATTTAGTGTCGAATTCTTCTAGAAATATCCAAATGCAAACCCGGACATACGCCTGAGTCTAAAATCACCATATGAACCTAATGGAATCATCAAAACTCCAATCCGAGGTCAAATGCTAAAAAGTCAAACTTGGTCAACTCTTCCAACCCAAAGCTTCGATCTTGAAGTTCATTCTTCCAAATTGATTCCGAATAACTTGAAAACCAAAACCGACGATTCACACAAGTCATAATATATCATGCAGAGATATTCGTGCCCTCAAACTAGTGAGCAAAGTGCAGATGCTCAAAATGACCAGTCAGGTCGTTACATACTTCGACGTATTCTTCATTTTTTTGATAAGTGCTTTATTGTATTCATCCTCATAAAAAAATAAAGTATCAATCCTCGCTTTTTCTCTCTCAAGAGTTTCATCGATACAAGGATAATAATATGTAGGGACCGAGATTTGGCAACAATATCATACAAATAGAAATTACAACGAGTCAATCTGCTAAAAAGTATATGTTTATTCCAATGATTGAACTTTCTTTTTTTAAAAACAAAGAATATTCTATCAAATTTATTTGGAAATAATTTCCTATATGTTTATGTTTTGTAACGAAGGCAAACAAATGAGACAATCCCTAATGTTAGATTATATCCAGCATAACATGCATGTTTGTTCACATGGCCAATTTTATGTTATACTTTTAAGAGAGATATCCATATAAACCATAAGAGTCACGGTCATGACAAAACAACCAAGAACATACACCAAGATTATTGTTTATAAGGAAGTATTAGGTGAGATGTGCTTCATTACATGTTTGTACGTCATAACATTAAAATAAGAAAAACTCACATGTATCTAATTAAACTTTTGATTATTTATCTGTATAGGTTCAGATGATATCTAATTAATCTGACCTCTACCAAGTAGTCATATAATCGCCATTGATCATACACAAAAACTTACACTTTATTCAAAATTTTGTTTAAATTGATATTATTTTACAAAATTATATACTACATAGCTTGACACACCTACATAGTTTGATACACACGTGCAAAGTACATGCCGAGAAACTAGTTATATTTTAAAAACAGAAAACTACCCCTTTTATTTAGTATCCTGTTTAATATTTTTTTGTAAACTACAAGAACACGGCTGCAGAGAAACGAAAGAACGCTTACAAAGAGATTATTAATTTTCTCTTTAATGGTGTTTTTAATATCTGGGGTACAAAAATTTTGATTTCTATGCTATGATCATACTTCTATTATTATTATTATTATTATTTTTTTACCTATTGCAAAGATTGAAAGAAAATGTTCATTTCGATCAGGCTGCCATCAGTATGGTTTGGTTATATTGGATCAGGCTAGCAACATAAATTTATCGATCAAAATTGGTTTGAGATAGAATCTGGATATAGTGTACTCTAAGGATGTACAAAAATCTCTTTTATATGGATATAAAACTATCTTTTAATTTTCTTTTGCTTCTTTTGTAGATTTTCTTCATCCCACAAACTAAAGCTTTTTAGGAAGGTGGGAGTGGAGAGAAAAAGAAAGTGAGAATTTACAATATAACTGTACGCAAATAAAATTTTCTAGAATAAACACAGAATGGTAATATGAAAAACAAATAAAGGAATCACAAAAATCGGGGTTAAAAGAAGTTAATGTGAATTTGAAAAGGTAAGTGGAAGAAGATATCTTAGTTATTTTGATCCCTCCATTTCTCATAAAACTTTTAAAGTAAAAAAAATTAATTACCTTAAGTCTAGGAGTTTATGTTTGCTATATTTGACGTAAAAAGGAAATAAAACATGATGTAAATGTTATATTTGAGTTCCTTAATACATTACATAAATAGTAATGTACTCAATTTTGTAAATGCCATATAAGCTTTTTCCAAATGAAGGATTGATTGTCATGTAAACTATGATATTTATTTATTTTAATAACCAAGTTAAGCCTTAAATTTCTTTTCCATCTTTAGATTTCTAACTTCAAACTTCATTTTCTGATTCATTACTGATTGATTTAATAACATGTCAATGTATGTCTTTCTTTTAATTTATTTGTTTGAAGTAAAACGTTCAATTACACTTTGTCAGATTCATAATAAAAAGCATTATGAAGATCAAATTTAGGAGATATATCTATAATTTGGTAGTGCTTTTTGTAAGTAAAATGAGTAGATAATATTGACAAGGAAGAAGACGGAACAAAGATTACTTATCAAAAAATATTGTATCGTGGCAAGCCACTATCTTGAAAGAGATTAAGCCCGATTGGATACAAATTGTTAAGACCGGTCGCTCCTCAAGTTTCCACATCATCTCCAAACACGTGCACTCGTGAATGAAAGTTTAGAGTTTGCACAAAACAGTTGCCCAGAAAGAAAAGAAGATGAAGGTATTTTTTGTGTTGGATAATCACAAAGAAGACTGGCTTTTTAGGCAGAGATGTTGGATAGTCACAGATGAAGGAATTAATCTGTAGCTGTTATAGAAATTACAATGGAGTTGGTACAAAATTAACCACAACTGTTACAAGAATAACATACACCTGTTATAAAAATTAAACACACTTGTTGCAGAAATTAAAACATGATCGTTTCAAAGAAATAAATGGATTAAAAGAGAATGAATTTGCACATATTCTGGTAAGCTAAAAAATGAAGAAATAATTTTTGCAAAACCAGATTTGGAATAGGTCTCACGTATATCTCGCGCATGGGGGGG